>MU225706.1:2277374-2288022 GCA_018584345.1 Thuja plicata | reverse complement strand
AAGATAGCAAAGTCCAGGTTGAAGGGACATGCTTTGTTGTGGTGGGATTGTATCCAGGTGGATAGATGGAAGAATGGGAAACCCAAGATCACATCTTGGTATACTATGATGGACAAGATGAAGGAAATTTTTTTTCCAAAAGATTATAGAGTACAGTTGTACAAGAAGATGAGGGATTTCAGGAAAAAGGAGATGGATGTACAGAAGTACACAGAGGAATTCCACAAGTTTGATATTAGAGTGGATCATGAGGAAGAGATGGAAGAAAAGATTGCAAGGTATATGGGGGGCTGAGGTTCAATATCCAGGATGAACTTAGTCTTTCTACCCCGAGGTCGGTTGATGAATGCTGTCAGTTAGCCTTGAAGGCTGAAGAGAAGATAAGAAGGAGACAAGAGAAGCAAAGTAACACAAGAGGAGGATATTCTATGAGGAGAAGAGGTGGAAGAAAAAACTCTAATTTTTAGGGCAGCAATGACAAGGATAAGGACAAAACATTTTCAGAATCAAGAGGGGGTTATAGAGGTGGAAGAGGAAGTGGAGTGTTCACAGGAAGATGCTTCAATTGCAATGAAGTAGCTCATCAATCCTTTAGGTGTCCTAAATGGAAGGAAGACAAAGGGAGAGATAGAAGAGTGAACTTGTTTGATGAAGAATCAAGAAAAGATGAGTAGAAAGAACCCATTGAAATTCATCCAGAAGAAGGTGAATATTTGTTGGTAGGAAGAGGACAGCCAGTGCAAGGAACCAGCATTTTCAAAACCAAATGTTTGATCCAAGGTAAGGTTTGTAGCTTGCTTATTGATTCAGGGGCTTCACATAATTTGGTTTCAAAGGAGGTCATCAACAAGTTACATCTATAAACTTTTCCGCATCCAAATCCATACTATGCTACTTGAGTGAGTAAGGATCAAAACCTACTTGTGAATGAGCAAGTTATTCTAATTTTTTCAATTGGGCAATATTTTGATAGTATTTTATGTGATGTAATGGAGATGAGTTGTGGACATGTTATCTTGGGTAGACCTTGGCAATGGTCTAGGAGGACTGTACATGATGGTTACACAAACACTTATATAGTGCATAAGGGTAGGGTTAGATATAAATTGACTCCACTTATTGACAATGGAATAAAAATAGTGATTATGTGTTTTGGCAAAGATATCTGAGTACACGGTCAGAGGAAACCAGTTGATACTGGCTGGAAGAAAGCAGAATGGTTGCAGGATAAGGTAGGGCAGAACAGTCCAAGAAAAACAAGACTAATTGACGAACCTTTTCTATTTGTTGGGATAGTCAAGTGTCCTTTGAGAGGGTAGGCAGATGAAGGCACAATAGATATAGGAAAAGAAATAATGACAATAGTTCAGAGGCCTAAAGTGCAGTAGTGGCACTATCTCGAAGCAGGACAGTCCCCTACACATAAGTTTTTATCTAATTCTTTGTGTATGAATGCAGGGAGTCTGGAATAGCAGCAGGTCATTTTTGGGGAATGTGTCATCCCTGCACATCAGATTACTATGAGCAAATACAGTGGGCACAAGCACACTAACTCTTGGGGCAAGAGTTCTTTTTGTGGTGGGGAGTTTGGTGCAAGAGCACCTCATACACTCAATCATGGGATGAAGGCTATAAAGACTAAGAAGACTCAAGGAGGATCAACAACGTTCAGAAGCCAGATTTTACAATTCTAAAGTCTATAATGGTTTTGGTTATATGTAATAAGGATGAATCTTAATGGAGTTGTATGTAATGGACCAATAGAGTCCTTGGGTTGAATTGGATTATTTAGAATCTAGGATAGGTTAATGATCATAAAAGATCAAAGTTGGTAAGTTAGTGGTCTTTTTGTTTCAAGGAATTTAATAAATTGTATGTTGGCATTTTGAATTTTCAAAATCCAACGGATAGTTTAAGGGACATAGAGGGATTTTTTTTTCTTTAATTTGCTTAAAACTAAACTATTCAACTCAACGAAGAAGTTGGTTGAATTAGTTTTTGGTAGTTATATTGTAAGCTTCTTATATATTAGGAGTCTCTGTTATGAGACACGATTGGGGAAGATACAATTTCAATAAACTGTAAAGAAGAATACTTTGTTTTCTGCAAATTGAATTCACTGTTCTAGACTCTCGAGTTGATTGGTTTCAAACCTTTATGCTGTGATAAGGTTTCATTTACACATTCAACTATTCATTGATGAATTCTAATTCAGTTTGAATTTACTGTTACATTGGTGTGCACAGAATGGGTGTATGGGTGAACAATAAGCAACCCAAGTCTTGTTATTTTCCTGCAATTCAACTATTAGTTGAAGTTCCATTTGTTTGGATTAAAGATCGAATCCATTGACAAGGTTTTAACTATTTGAATTACCTTTTTATGAGTTCCCAAAAATTACATTGAATTTGTTATTGCGCCAGTTTGTAGAGCATTTAGTTCTTTGTTTAAACTTGTGACTACAGTAGCATTTGCGGGATAATGAAGATCATCCCATGAACATAAAAGGCCTAATATTCATGGGATGATAGAATCTAACCTGTACTATATAATTCTAACCATGCATATGTAGATTTGTGTGGAATAAGAGTGATCACAGTTTGAAGAATTGGTAAAATTTCAGAAATGAAGGTTGCAGAAATTACAGTCTGATGCGGGGGCAATATCTTGCAATTGAACTGTTGGATTTTAATGTGCTTTGGACAGTATGAAGAGAACATAATTACGCCCAAACTCACTAGAGAGATTGAAGAAATTTGATTGGGTTAAAAATCTATTAACGACTGTTCACAGGTCTATCCAGAGGGCAGCAAGGTGGTGTATTTTGGCTTATTTGTTTTCAAAGATTAAATTAATGAACCAAAAGGACATGAAAGGTTGTAGATTAATATGATTGGGTGTTCAAAAGGTTTTTCTTGATAATTTTTTTGGGATTACAAGTATTTGTGGTTGTTCTAAGTAAAGAATAAGAGTTTCAGGAAGATTGCTCAAGATTGAAGTGTTGGGATTGTTGTAAACCCAATATCCATTTGAATCCTTTGTAATCCAGTGTTAATAGATATCTTTTACCGTTGTTTTCCCTTGGGAAGGGTGTATTCATGAGTTAATTCTTCTGAAGCATAGTAGAAGTGTAGAAACCTTGAAGTTGAATCATACATTTACTGAAGTCTTGTCCACCACCCTTACCATTCTGCATCAATCTTTTTTGTAGCCAACCATGTATTCTTAGGTGAGTTTGTGTGGGGTTCCTTGGTCACCTATTTTCCTATAGATTTATTGTCACCTTCAACCCTTGGCTTATTATTTGAAAAGTAGTCCCTCTTCCCTTTCTGCTTGGATTTCTCTTCAATTTTGGTAGCATATTTATAGGCAATTTCCAAGGTCTGAATATTCAAAAATTCCATCTCTGTTTGAATATACCTATGAAGTCCACTATGATATTTCAGAATTCGATGCTTCTCTAAATCCTGAATACCAAGTTTTGTTGAAAGTGAATGGAATGTTTTGGTGTAATCTTGCATAGACTGATCCCTCTTCTGTCGAAGCAGCTGCCATTCTATGTATTTATGTTTGTAGACATCCTCAGGAAGGTATGCTTCTTTTATGTATTCCGCAAATTCTCCCCATGTGGGATTCTTATCAAAAGATATTTCCAAGCCATTTCCATCAGATAATTCCCGTTCTTTATTTGCTAATTTAGCTTCCCAGGCTAATTTCACATGGGTCTCAGCTTTGAGGAGAGAATTTTTTTTTTCTTGATCTGAGAAATTATTTACAAAAAAGTACCTATCCAACTTTGATAACCAGTTATCAACAACTTTAGCATCAATTTTTCCTTCAAAATTTGGGATGTCAAAATTTACCTGCACTTTGAAAGGGGTATTTCCATGAAATGTTGTTTTTGATTCAGAGGGTTGTTGACTCTGTAGGAGTGAAAATTGACTCATCATCTCCTCTCATTGCTTATTTAAATCCTCTTCCACCAACTGCTTAATTTTATCGTCTGACATCTTCGATTGTGTGCGCCTTAAAGGTGGACATTCTGACAAATCTTGTGTATCCAATCCTAATCTCTAGTAGGAGGACCTTGTGCAAATTGGCATAAAGGAGCGTTCCCACTCTGATACCACTGATCTGAATTAAGAAATCAAATTACAATACCTGGTGTGAAACCTACGGTATTGTTGAATTCAATAAAAGAAACAATAAAGATGAACAACAAAATTGCAAGCCAAAAAGTGATCCATTCTATTCAAAATTGGATTTTATACAAACATGGAGGATCCCAAGAGTCACTATAATCTCTTGGAAACAAAATGAAGATTCCTCATAATGTTTATTACAAATAAACTTATTAAAACTACCAAAAATTTCAAAAAAACTATATTAAAATTTAGGCCTATTTGGAGAAGGCATAGCTTTCTAGTCCTAGGTCCGATTTGCTAACCGTTTACTTCATTGGAAAGATAATCCAAAACTTTAGACCCAAAATTGGGAAGTGAAACCTATGGTTACCCTTCCCTTAGGAAGACAGGGCCAGAAATGCCCTGAAGACCTTCAAAAACGTAGATTACTGAGACATCTAAAATACTGAAAATATTAAATTTCAATATTTCCCAATTCCATCCTGATGAAATTTGGGGTAGGGGAATCCATCCAAATCTCTTTATTTCATTCATGAACCCATCTTCTATCACTTGCCTAACAAACCAAGCCTAAACTAGCTAACTAGGTATGTGTGTTTTGTGAGAGCTTGGGGGTACAAGAGTGGAGTGAGGTGCTAATGCTTTTGGGGGTTTACAAACTCCATAAAGGATATCTAGAAATGCACTCAGATCCTCTAGATCTCATTGTCACAAAATTTGAAGTCCCAAAAATCCACTGGTTAGGGCTACAAGGAATCCTAGTCCATTTGCGGTTCAAATAACTTTGGGTCTTCAAGACCAAATTTAGTGGTGGATTCTTGACCCCTAGGGTCTGTTAAGAGTCTTCAATCTCTTAGGATAGAATTTTGAATCCACTGGTGAATTTATACACCTTGTGATATGGTTTAGGGAAAGTGTTCCTAAAGGAGAAATCGCTTTGTTCTATAGATTGATTTGGAGAACCAAGAGAGAATAGGGGAAACCTATTGACCCCTTGGACAAGTCAGGAGATATCCTAAGAAGACTTGTGGGGAGTGAGATTGATAAATTTTGAATTTTGAAGAGGTATCAAAGAGCTAGGGCCCATTAAGGTCTTCTTGCAGTGTTCTCTGCATCAGTTCAGCTCCAGGGTTTTTTTGAATTTTGTAGGTTTTAGGATTTTTGATGTATTTTCTAAATACCCTATGTTGTACCAATGGAAGAATGAGAATTTCATGTTGGGACCTTGTAGTCATGTTTGAAATCATGAAATTTTTCCCCTTTTGCACTAAGTGTTCCATTGTTCATAATTATGTTCGAGAATCAAGTCACTCCAACATTGGCATTATGCCATTTTTAGGGAATCTCATCCTCAATTTTGATTGTTATTTTCTCCATTCAAGATCCCTAGTCTGGATTGAACTATCACTATCACACCCTAAAATTTAAATATTGGAGCTCAATTATCTTTTCCTCCTGGGTTCACGGTCCTCCATTCCTAGAATACCCCACACCTAACTTGGCCCTCGACCCTAAAATGCATCCCCAAGATAGAAGCCACAAGTGCTATGGACTATCAAACCTTTTGATATATGACTTTGATTCCTAGTCTACCTTTTTCAATCAATAGAAGGATTATAGTAGATCCCTAATCTAGTATCTCTTGTCTCACTTTCCCATAGTTTAGTAAATAAAATAAGTCTCTCTAGACTTGTCATCCTGAGAATCCTTCCCCAATCATCCTTCCCTCCTAAGGGAGGCACGTTCTGATAACCTTGAGTATATATCCCTGGATCCATGTTTCTGGGATGAATTTTCATATTAGTAATTCCTTGTCTCAATGTGATATTGATTAAGGTCTTCTTTCTTTATGTAGGATAAACATTTGATGCAATGGTGGCTCCAATGCAAGCATTGGAAGAAAAGCCAAGGTCGGTACCTCTATCTCTCCAACTCCACCCTCTAAAAATACCAAAGAAGAAATACTGATGGGAAAGACCTCCATAACCATGAGGTACACCCACTAGGGAAGGTTAGGATCTTCAAGTTGGAAAGTAAATTACAGGATATCAAAGCTACAACGGGGAATCCGCCCCCCAATCTTGCTTCTACAAATATCTCAACAATTTCAGCCTTCTTGTCGTAGCTTCCTTCCCATAATCACTCAAGTATCTAGAGTTGATTTGGACCTTGGCCTACCACTACAGTGAGTGTATAAGGAGGTGCACCCGACAAGACCTAAAGGGCATTGATGATTTTAGAGTGTATGTGCTCTACGTTGTCTTCTTCCTCCTGGACAGAAAAATTTGATGGTCATGATTGAAGATGTGGCATTGGCTACATACTATAAGGTGGAAGTCATGAACAAAAGGTACTTAAATTCTAGCTAGATCATTCATCCTAGGAAGGTCAAGTCTAAAATGGAAGACAATATCTCGCACTCTCACTTCCTCCCACCCATCTAAGCAACATAGAGATATTGTGTTGCATCTTCAACAAGTTGGATGCAAATAACTATCAGACCTAGATGTACTACTTCATCATCTATATTCGCAACGTAACCCTCTACTTTGATTGGGTGTACATCATCACAAACTTGTTGCATAAAATTCTCCTCATGGTAAGTGACTCCCGATAGTTTTACATGACCTATTTTGTAGTCTATATGGTGGATAGACTTAAGGGTACTTCATGTCTGAAAAAATAAGGAACACAAGGAGATAAACCCTTCGATGATATCCCTAGGAGCACTACCCACAACTATGGTTAGACATATTTGCATTATATTTTGTCACATCAATGATGCATTCTTTTTTATCAAATAATAAGACTCTCTTGAGATGTGGGGTACCGTCTATCTAAAGATGTAATGAAACTAGTCAAGGAATGGGGGTGTTGGTTCCTATAGTTTTAGATACATACATATATTAGAATAGTAGCTTTTTCTAGGAGTCCCTTCCTCCTCCACCTCTGACATTGCACATATAGCATAGTTTTGCTGGATTTTTGTAGGCATATTTTGGAGACACATGTATTGATAACTGAAAATCATAGAACTAGAGCCAGCTTCCCCTTCTCCGTGGGAAATTACAAGTGACCCTCACTTGTTGCAAAGGAAGAGAATATCGATTTAGAGATTTTGAACCTCCAGAAGCTTGAACTAGAGCATGATCCCTATGATCCCAAGTGAAAAAAGTGGATGCTCCCCAATGCCTTTAGCAGGCATGTCCCTCATATTGAGGATTTTTGGGCAGATTGCCAATATGATTTTGATAAACATCGACACCATTACCACAAGTTGATGGCTATGTAAATGCAAGATTTTAGACTCTGGAAATTCTCTAAGAATTTCAAAGATAAAGGAGTTATTCTGGACCCAGCCTTTAAAGGAGACCAGATAAGCCAACAATGTCTCCCCTCAATAAATTGGGATTGACAAGAGGATTTCAACACAATTACCCTCTCCATGGGAGCATTTTCTCGTAGTAACAATGTTTTTGGGGGAGCCAAAGGTAGAAGGTGTAGAAAAAAAATATCTCTCAACAATGTGAGAGGTGGGAGAAAAATAATAAAGGGGACACGTCTTTCAAAAATCTGGACCCCCTTGAAAATTCCCCCAAAGTAGTTTTAATGGAAGACTTGGGGAAGAAATTACACCATACTCAAAAGATGGTATTTGTTGTTGAAAAAGGTGTCACTTTTGGACTCTCCGTGAAAGAAGTGGCTTTTTTTGCCCCTCCATAAAAATAAATAGGAATGGGAACCCCCAAAGAACAAGATCTCTGCGAGTGAGTTCCCACAATGACCATCCCCACTGGTGAAGGATCCTCCTCCGAACCAGATATAAGGGTAATCAATGTGGTTGAAGATGAAGAAGATACCTCGACAGAAGATGACGTCCCCCTCCAACACTCCCAGTTTAAGATCTTCGGAGAAAAGCCTAAGAAGAAAGTTCTCCATTCTTAGACCTCCCAGAGCAGGTCCCATTCCCAGCAACCCAAGCTCCACCATGACATGAACCCATACTGGAGTAGGCTTTGGATCTTCCAAACCTAGATCCTTCAGGCTCCAAAAATCCAAATATGATGCTCATCCTAGAGGAGTAATCCCTCCTCTTCCAAGCAACAAAATAAGAAGAGAAAAAGGAGGAAGATGAGTGAATTGAAAGGAGTAGGAAGTCAAAGCAGTGGAAGATGCTTGCCTCAAACAAGAAAAGAATGTAGCATAATAGTGAGCCAAGGAAAAACAAGAGTTGAAGAATGGGAAAGACTAGAGGAAGCATGTCTCCAAGAAGAACACGTATCTTGAGAATGTGAGCCCTAACTACTTAAGGAAAAAAAGGAAGTTGAGGAGGCCAAGAAACTATGCCTTGAATAAGAGAAGAAGAAGGTGGCAGAGAAGGAGAAGATACAGAAAGATAAAGAGGATTCTTGTCGTAAGGCGATTGATGAATTGAAAAAAGAGAAGGAAATAAGATCTTTCCAAGAAAAAGGAGGAAGAATAAAGGAAAAGGATGGAGGAACAGGCTAAAATACATGTGGAAACTAGACCTTTGGGAGAAATTGTAAACCTAGAACATGATGTTCCTCCTCCCCAACATGATCCCCAGTAGGCAAAGATAACAGATCCTGAGAATCCTCCTCCAAAACAAAGAGAAGGGCAAGGATGTATAATATCCACCTCCTATGACATTATAGAGGTATAAATGAACACCCCGCCTCTACCTTAGTGGTTGGTAGTGGGATTTAAAAGGAAGAAACCTATATAATACCATGAGCCCTCTATGTAGGAGATCATGACTGGACTCATAACCCCAAAGAAGCCTAAGAAGGTTAGAACCATTTTTCCCACTAGAAGAAAGGATAGAGGAGAAACAATGGCCATGGTCGCTACGACACCTCTCGATAAAGAAATGTCTTAGGTCACCCCCACGGACTACCAGATTACTAAAATCAATCTCGGGAAATGAAACGTTAATGATACAACTGGAACAATACATGAGAGGATAAAGAAAGAGTATAAGAAGAAGAAAGGATTGAAGGACACATTGGCCCAGTACAAGGAATATTTGCAGGAGTTAGCTTCTCTTGTTTCCTCATAGATGCAAGAATTGTTTGTCTCAGATTTAATCCTACAGACCGAGATGGATTATTTATGGACAATGAAGAAGAAACCCCTTTCATTGGACCAATGGATCTCTGATTAGGTGGGAAGGGTTTGTCTATTTCTTACAAAGTTTGCTCCTATTTATTTTGAGGCAGTAGAAATAAATCGGATTGCCAGGGAAGCAATTGTAGAATGAGAGGTTGATATTGCCTAACACGAAAATAAGTTGAAGGATCTGAAGAAGATATGTGCCCTCGATGAGACAAAATTACACCAGATTGACATCCTTGGGGATAAGAGTTCGAACTTCCTGGATGTCAGTGCTCAAAAGCTTGCGTTCAAGCTTGACGTCTTGGAAATGGCTTGAAAAATGATCACTCGCTCTTTTTCACTAATTCAGAAGCATGTTGCGAAGTTCGTTGACTACATACAGGAGGTGACAGGTCTCCACCCCCAACAATGTGGACAATTTTGTACCTTTAGATTCTTTGGTGAATAGTTTTGATGAACAAATAGAGAGAAAAGTTGGCTCCTCCCTCAATTTGAGAAGAAGATAATAGAAGAGTGTACATATCACATTATGGATATAGATAAGATTTATAAGGTTGGCGCGCAGATGCGAGAGAATGCAAACGATCCTAAAGACCCCCTCAAAGAGGCTAAGTTCCATATAAAATGGGTTGAGAAGCCTAATGAAGAGGCTATTAATGAGTGTATCTAGAGATTTGATTAATATAAGGACGTCTCTGGGGTGATTGACCCTCGCGTCCCCATATTCTTTCATTCTTTATTCATCAGAGTTTGAAGGAACTCCAGGATCCCATATCGCAAGAAATGTACAGTTTCTAATATTATTTCATTATTTATTCATTAATTCTTTCAAGTGTTAGCATTGAAGCTTATCTACTTGGTTCCGATAAAAAATCACTTATATTTTAAGGGTCCGTTTGGTGCATGGCATTAACTTATCCAGAATAGGCCTATTCCAGAATAAGGGCCTATTCTCGGATTAATTAATTCTAAAAATGAAAGCTGGAATAAGCTATTCTCCGTTTGGATCCCATATTGTAGAATTGGAATAAGGATTATTTTTTATTTTTTTAATTAATTTGAATAATATGTATTTTTAACTTGTACATATATACACATATACATGTGTGTATATACACACACGTGTATATACGGATCCATATTGTAGAATTGGAATAAGGATTATTTTTTATTTTTTTAATTAATTTGAATAATATGTATTTTTAACTTGTACATATATACACATATACATGTGTGTGTATATACACACATGTGTATATACACATGTGTGTGTATATACACATGTGTGTGTATATACACATGTGTGTGTATATACACACATGTGTATATACACATGTGTGTGTATATACACACATGTATACACATAT
>MU225706.1:2243636-2261071 GCA_018584345.1 Thuja plicata | reverse complement strand
CCCTTACCTTTATTAGCTTTATTAAATGGTGGGAATTGATGGCTTTAAGAAATATGGATGATGAAGGTTTGAAAGACTAACAAACGTATAGAGGGATTTTGGTAATATGATTTTAGCATGCCCACATGATAATTAAGGTTGGTGACCTCCATTAATATTCTAATCACGAGTCTTTAAATATGGTATCTTAGTCAAGTGTGAACGACTCTAAAGTGATGACATGAATTTATAATTGAAAAAAACTAAAAAATTAAATAAAAATTAAATGAATTTTGGGCCATTTAGTAGTAAGTTCAAGAATGATAAATATGTAATTTTAGAGTTAAGAATAAAGATTGTATTTAATATGGGTCTATTTTTTTGTAAATGATAAGGAGGGTTTTGAAATTTTTTATTTTGTGGATAATGTTGTATCAAAAAATGGACACTCTTGCGAGTTTAAATTAATTGCTAATTTTACTTAATTATTTAATTAATCATTCTTCTTTCTTCTATAAACCAATCTTTTTATTTTTTAATCATTTCTCCAATATTAATTAAATAATTATTATTATGTAATTAATTAATCTTAATTAATTGGTCTTTACTGATAATTAAATTCAATTTCTTAAATTTCATAGTTTAAATAATTATCATTAATTATATAAATTAACTAATTATTTCCTCTTGATTAAATTAATTTCTCAATTTCTAATTAATTTCATTTCAACTAATTTCATACTAATTTCATTTTAATTTCATATTTCTCATTAATTGAATTTTTAATTCAATTTAAAGCTTTTAAATCTTCAAAAAAAAAAGAATAATTCAAAATTCTAAAGTTCTAAAAATAAAAAATATGTATAAATAAAAAATGCATAATATTTTTGAATTTGGAAACTAAAATTTTAAAAAAATAAAAAATCCTCTCAAAATACAAAAAAAAACCAGTTTTAAAATCAAAATCATTCCCTTTTCTAATTTGCAGTTTTGGAAATCATTATTTTCAAAATCTTCTTTATCTTATCTTCTTCTCTATTTCCTAAATAACTCTTCGCTTTTTGAGTTTAAAGTGGAAATAAATCTCATCAATCAGTCTCTAATTATCTCATCCGTCCAATCCGCTTTCCCAGAATCGAGCTCAATCGTCCAATCAGTTCTGAAAATCTATATAAACCCCCTTCAAACCCATATAAAGGATCCCAATTTTTGAATAACAATTATCTTTTGTACGTTTTTATCAAGCATCATATCTTAGTTTTCTCGTATCTTTGGGTCGAAGTGTCGTTGAATCCAACATTGAGCATCACATCAATCCATTTCCATAAAGTGCAAAGAAGCAACAGAAGAAGAAAAACTTAAGTTAGACTGATTTGATTTAGTTTATTTCAAATTCTAATCAATATGCTTTCATTTTATTGTTTGTAGGGCTTTTATGTTGATTATTAGTTCGTACTTTTACTAGTTCAGTGCTATTAATCCTCTTGTTTGAGCTTGTGCAGATTTCCCCTACAACAAATGTGAGTCTTGTTTTGGTAAACGATAAGGAGACTTTTTTATTACAATTTCTAGATTTGATTGTGTGCATAATTTTTAATCATCAACTTTTTGGATCACACTTTATGATCTATCATCAGGACGAATGAGAGTTCATAGAGTGTGATATGAAGTTACGTTGATGATTAAAAATCTTGCACACAATCAAATCTAGGAACTACATATAATATTAAAATGGATTGTGGAAATCTAATAGGATTATTTAATACTTTGTGATGATATTTATGATTTCGACTCTTTGACAAACTAGTGGATGCTTTTCTATTTACTTTGGTTCATCTTGTGGTACAAAAGTGATTTCTATGCATACAGATTATATCCTTGAGTTGTATATTTGATCATTATCTACGGATTTGACCTATAAACTCTTAATCTCCTAAACCTTATTTTCCTTAGGTATCTAAACTTGATGATATCTATAGATACAATTGAAGTTTGGTTTGTAAGGGATTGCCTTAGTCAGACCTTCAAGAGTTAATTCAAGGTTGTGAACAAGATTGAAGACACACTAAGAAATTGCAGAAAATATATTATTGTATGCATGTTGGTGCTAGTTAATGATGCTATGGCGATGCAATACTGATTAGAAAAATTATGATTTTAACTTTTGCACAAAATTGTTGTGTGCAAATTGTGTTATTTTATTCTCAAGTTGAAAAATAATGTCTGGTGGGAAGGAGGTTATCTTGAGCCTAATATTAAATTGGAAATGAAGGTCCAAGAGTCAAATCCACATCAATTAAATTGCACCAAGGTAAAAAAATGTTAGTGTAAATATGATCATTTCACATCTAGTTAGCATATCAACCTTTCTAGGTTGACCAATTCATGCTAGTTAAGTCTCACTTCAGGAGGATGAAAGTCATATACTCACCTTTTGAGACACATATTTCATGCACACTTGACATGTGCTCAAACACTTAAAATCCGTATGAGAAAACATGTGTTACAAATCTAGAGGGTTAGTTAGTTGTTAACTCCTACCATCCTACCTCATAAGCATTTTCTTTATATGTAAGTCATTCATTTTATATTTTAGACACTCTTCATATTATTGATAGAATTTCTTTTCTTTTTATTTGTTCACTAGTGGAAGCCTATTTTGATGTCACATTTTGATATCAATCTTTTCAACAAGGAATCACAATCATAATTGTATTTCCCCTCTTGAATCAAGGTGAGTCGAACACTTAGCCCTATTATCAAAGTTTTGTGGAGTTCAATAGACATCACCATTGAGTCCAAAAGGCATGTGAAATAAGGAATTACCTTTTGTTTCATAAGACCTGGAAACTTTGATTTTTTTAATAATTTTTTGCCTTTGTAACTTGTGATATCATACAAAATCCACATAGATCCATACCATGTACAAATAATTGAAAAAACTAAATATATTTTTAGAAAAGGTCAAAATGCCCCTACCCATTTCGCCACTTTGGTTCACAATTTGTTTCTTTGTTGGAGCATTTCTAGTTACATGAGCCTTCCCTTTATTTGTAATTACAACAATTGTGAACCTTAAACCTTAATCCTGATTTGATAAAACATTTTTGTCACCTTTTATGTTAGAGTAATCATCATTTATGCTTATTAATTAAATCATGTTGATTTAATTAGTTAAGTTGTTTATTACTCTTTGTTGCTTAAGTTATCTCTTAGGTGCATTATAATTAATATTTATATTAATTATTAATGCACAACCTAGCTTTTTTAGCCTTTAGCATTTTGTTCACCTTATTAGGTTGAACTTTGTAATTATTGTTTCATAACTTGGAATACATTTTGCTCTGTCATTTTGGAGTACTTCTGAGTTTCTACTTTTTCCTCTTTTCTACTTCTTCCTTGTAACAGGTATTTGCATGCAGGTGTTCTTCAGGTTCTGTGGATTTGGATTTCTCAAATCATACATGGTATCAGAGTCGTACTGCTGCTACATGTTCTGGTGTTTTTGAAGCTGTGATTCGAAGGAGAAAAATTTAGCTTTTTTGGGGTTTTTGTCTTGAATATGGGGTGAAGTCTTTTTTGGTGCACTTTGGAGAAAAACTGACCTCATGGTTGAGACTAGAAGGCCCAAAATCCCCCCATTTTGATATAAGGAACGACCTATTTATCCTACTGTGCCTCTGAGGAAAAACATTTTGCCCTCTAGGGCCATACGGGCACATTTTTGAGAAATGTTTAAAAAAAAAAAAAAAAAATGGTGCGTGGGCAGTGCATAGCCACCACACTGCCACCGCGCCACTACCATGCGGTGCGTGCGTTGCCGGAACTCCACCGCCACCAGCAGTCAGCCCTAGCACAACCGCCCCTGCCGCCCATGCGTCGTCTTGCCACCCACGCGCCGCCTCGCTGCCTGCGCGCCACTGGCCCGCTGCAGCAGGCTGATGTCAGCTTTCCAGGAGCTGACGTCATTTCTCGACGACGGAATTTTTTCTAGTGTCTGCAATTTTTTCTAGTGGTGATGTCATCAACAGCCAGGTGACGGTCAGGCGACTGTCAAATTTTTTGCAGTGAACAGGCGACAACCATTTGGACGTCAAATTGTTTCCCGTGCCTATGTTTTTCCAGAGAGCTCTTCTTTTTGACCTCCTGTCAGTCTTTTGCTCATACCTTGAGCATACGATATCATTTTTTAGCAAATGAGATATCATTGGAAAGCTCTTTCAAAGATGGATACCACCATGTGGTTTTCATCTTCAAATCTGATCATTTGAGTTCTTGATTTTAGTGTCAACATTGAGGCTTCAGTTTCCTCCTTCTCTGCCTCTGGACTCCAGGTTTTCTTCTTGTTTTTTGTGCTTTCCTAGTTATATTTTGGCGTACAGGAGATAGTATACTACATTGTGAGGGGGTGCATTTCACTTTCTTCCATTTACTTCTGAAATACCCTTCTACTTTTGTCTTCTTTCTCTCAATGTCGGACCCTTCAGTTGCCCGACTGACACCTCATAACTACCACACCTGGAAAGCGTACATGACCCGGCTACTCATGTCACACGGCTTATGGTCTTGTATGGATGAGAACCAGCGTGCTCTAAATCATCCTTTTGAGATTCTTCAGCACAAGAATAAAATGGATGAAGCCATGGGCTTAATAACACTAAATATTTCTGACAGTCTCCTGTTTCACTTGGAGAATTTGCACACTCCTCGAGCTATTTGGGGAAAGTTTGTAGATTTTTTTGGCACTGTTATGAGTTTCGAACACTACAACTTGATGCAGAGTTGACATCTTTGACTCCTGACAATTTTCCCACCATTGAGGACTTCTTGATGAAGTTCAAGTCTCTTCGTTCATTTTTACATGGATGTGGGAAGAACAAGTCAGATGATGAGTGTATCTTTCTGATACTCTCAAAGCTGCGAGGATAGTTTTAGATCTTCTCTTCCACTTTCTACTCCACTATGGATGTTTTGGGTGCTAGGCACACTATGCCTTGCTTTGAGGCTTTCTATGATCATTTTCCCTGAGAGCAAGCAAAGATTCAACAGATGGATGCTAATTCTCTCTCTATGAGCAAAGCATTGGTCGCTCAGACAACACAAGGGAAACCAAAACATAAAGAAAAACTAAAGAAAGATTCAACAGGCAGTGAGTCTACCTCCAAACCTACCCAGAAAACTGATTAAAAACCTCTATCTCACCCTTCAAAGGGTGAATCTTCTTTGAGTTCTGCTGAGTCTTCCTCCAAGACTAAGAAGAAAATAGGTGAAACCTGTAGTTTTTGTGGAAAGGATGGACATCCCGTTTCTAGGTGTTGGAAAAGTTTGGAGGCTTTAGAGGAAGCCATGTAGGAGCATCATATTTCTTCTCCTTAGTCCACATCCTTCCCTGTAGGGAAAGGCATACTCTTACTGCACAAGCATTAACTTCTGGGCCCACTTGGATTTTAGATTCAGATGCCTCTCACCACATGACTCACACTTAGCATTTGGTCACCTCACTTGCTCCTTGTGCTACTTCACATATATTATTGTTAGTAACTCATCACATCTTCCAGTTTTGGGTTCTAGTTCTGTTGCATTAGCTGGGGGTTCTCTTCAGGATGTTCTTGTGGTCCCTTATCTCTCGAAGAACCTCTTGTCCATCTATCAGATTTGCCACTCTGGCTTTGGTAAGACAATTGAGTTCTCACCACATGATGTGGTTATTCGGGACCTCCATGATTATGATTCGATTGTGGCTACAAGGAGTGTTGACTCTGCATCCCGCTTATACAGATTTGATGGATTTGAGCCTTCTGATGGTACAGGTTCCTCTCTTATAGTACATGCAGATAAAGTGAGTAGGCTTTGGCATGAGCCTTTGGGCCATGCCAATTACAGATATCTTTAGCAGATGAACACACAAGCACTTGTTCTTGGGCTTCCACAGATTTCTTGCACTGATGGTGTTTGTCAAGGTTGTGTTCTTGGCAAACAACATAGGGATCTTTTTCCTTAGGGATGAGCTACTCATGGTTTGGCACCACTAGAGTTGATACATAGTGGCCTTATGTCATTTCCTACTCCTTTTTCTGGTGCCAGATATGTGCTTACTTTCATTGATGACTTGTCCAAGCGCACATGGGTGTACTTTATTAAGTACAACTCTAATGTCTTTGATTCATTTTGAATCTTTAAGAAATTTGTGGAGAAGCAATTTGGTCTTTATATTCGGTGGATACACGCAGATAATGGGGGGGGAAGTAAGTGAATTAAGCTTTTAGAGATTTTTTCTTTGAACATGGTCTACAACATCAATTTTTAGTTCCCTACACCCCTTAGCAGAATGGCGTAGCAGAGAGAAAGAATAGAATACTTTGGGAGATGGAATATTGTATGATTCAGTCCAGGTGCATGGATTCATCTTTTTGGGTAGAGGTAGTTAATTGTGCCAACTATATTCAAAATTAGATGCCCCACAAGGCAGTTCAACATATGACTCCTGAGGAGGCTTGGTCTCATGTCAAGCCTGATGTATCTTCATTCTAGGTTTTTGGTAGTGAAGCATGGGCATTTATACCTGATGCTTAGAGGAGAACAATGGAGTGGAAGAGCTGACACCTCATTTTTGTTGGCTACTGTGAGGATGTCAAGGCATACATGTTGTTTGATATTGATTCTAGAGAGGTCCTATTTCGATGGGATGTCCAGTTTGATGAGCACCTTCCTGCAGTAGATACCCTATCTCTAGAGTATACTTCACTTACCACTACTTCCTCATCTCTTCCAGATTATCTTCAGGATGATGATGATGATGATCTTGGTAATCCCCATTTACCTCCACCGCAGGATCCTCCACATATGCCTATATGGGCCCATGTTACTATTGAGGCTGCAAGTTCTCTGGAAGGTGCCCTTCATCTCCCCATCATACCTGGTCTCATATTGCAGGTTCTAGCCTTCTGAGTCATGCCATCTGTGATGATCCTCAGACTTTTTCAGCTGCGAGAGGACATTCTGAGTGGGATAGTGCTATGGAGGAGGAGTATTCATCTTTGATGAAGAATCATACATGGGATATTTCTTCTCTTCCTAAGGGAAGAAAGTTAGTGTGATGCAAGTGGTTGTATCATACTAAGTTTGTTGCTGATGTTCTATTGATAAGTACAAGGCACATCTTGTTGTGAAGGGTTTCTCGCAGGTTGAGAATATTGATTAACTAAGACATTTTCCCCTGTTGCCAAGATGAACTCTATTCGCCTTGTCTTATCCCTTGCAGCCTCTCAGGGATGGACCATTTTTTAGACGGATGTGAAGAGTGCATTATTGTACGGTGATCTTACTGAGGAGATTTACATGGAGCAGCCTTAGGGATTTGTGCAGGATTCCTCCTTGGTTTGCATACTTTGAAGTTCTTTGTATGGTCTCAAGCAGGACCCTCGGGCTTGGTATGAGAAGATGGACTCTTTTTTTCTTTCCATAGGATTCACACTTTCATTCTGATCCTACAGTCTACATTCAACGTCTTGAGGATGAGATTTTTATCCTTGTGCTATATGTTGATGATCTTCTCATCACAGGTAGCTCATCTTCTATGATTTAGGATGTTCAGCGCGCATTGATGGAGCAGTTTGAGATGACTAACCTTGGTCCATTACACTACTTTCTCGGTCTTCAGATTTTTCAGTCCTCAACTAGGATCTTCATTTACCAGCAGAAGTATGCTCTTGACATGCTTAAGTGCTTTGAAATGCTTTCTTGGAAGCCTGCTCCCACACCTTTTCAATCAGGTGTTACTTTGTCTACCTCTTGCACTTCACCTTCAGTGGATCCTACATTGTATCGACAGTTGGTTGGCAGTTTGTTGTACTTGACACACACTCATCCCAATCTTTCCTTTGCTATTAGCCTTGTCTCTTGGTTTTCTCATGAGCCTCATGAGAGTCATTGGAAAGCTGCCAAGCATATTTTGAGGTACATTCAGGGAACCATTTTGTATGGCATTCACTACATATCAAGGGCTCCTCACATTGTTGGCTTCACTAACTCAGATTGGGCTGGTGATGTTGATGATCATAAGTCTACTTCTGGCTTTGGTTTTTTGTCCTGGCTCTGGTCCTATCACATGGTTGTGCAAGAAGCAGAATGCTCGTGCACTTTCATTTACAAAGGCTGAGTATAGAGATGTAGTTCATGCTAGTCAGGATATTTTATGGTTTCGACAGTTGATGACTGAGTTTGGTTTTCCTCCTGATCGTCCCATTATTCTGTGGTGCAACAATCATAGTGTTATTCACATTTCCTGCAACCTGATGAAGCATCAGTGCACTAAACACATTGAGCTTCATATGTATTTCATCCGCCAGCTGATTCAAGATGGTGTTCTCATTTTGGAGTACATTCCCACTGTAAAACAGGTTGCTAACATCTTCACTAAACCTTTTGCATCTTCATGCTATCTTCAGTTGCATTTTATGCTTGGGGTGACAGAAGTTGTCCTTGGGGGGTCTTCTTGAGGCCTTCCTTCCTTCCTATTTTTTTCAGCATGTTTGTTCTATCTCTTTTTAGAGAGGGGTTTTTCCCACTAGGTTTTCTCCCTTTTCTCCGGTTTACAGAGATTTCCTTGTATTGGGTACCTGATCAGGCCTTGTTGCCAAGACCCATTTCTTTCTTTCATAGTTGTGCTAGGTTAGCTTACCCCCTAAGCTTAGCTTAAGGGGGGGATGTTAGAGTAATCATCATTTATGCTTATTAATTAAATCTTGTTGATTTAATTAGTTAAGTTGTTTATTACTCTTTGTTGCTTAAGCTATCTCTTACATGCATTATAATTAATATTTATATTAATTATTAATGCGCAACCTAGCTTTTTTAGCCTTTAGGGTTTTGTTCACCTTATTAGGTTGAACTTTGTTATTATTGTTTCATAACTTGGAATACATTTTTGCTCTACCATTTTGGACTACTTCTGAGTTTCTACTTTTTCCTCCTTTTTGCTTCTTCCTTGTAACAAGTATTTGCATGCAATGTTCTTCAAGTTCTGTGGATTTGCATTTCTCAAATCCTACATTTTATTCCTGAATCTTTGAACATTAAGTTCAAATAGAAGTTGGATGCATGTATGCAATGGAGACATATGTGCATTGCACTAACATCCCACATATATTCATGATTGAGTTGGTTATTAGGACATCACACTTGCTAAATTTAGTAGTGTAGTACCTCTATGTGACTACACCAATGATAGGGATGACTAGTTTCTCAATAAAACTTGTCTTTTTGCTTCACTTTTATTTCTTCTTACTCTCTTGCACTCTTGGGATCTCTCTTGAATATTCTAGATGTCATTCTTTCCCCATTTTTAAGACACCATTATGAAACTTCACTATCTCAAAGGCAATTTCTTTCCTTCATTCCAGCTCAAGTTCCACTACTTTTGGTTTTTCATTTCATCTATTGTCTTTTCATAAAGCATATTGTTCATATATGGTTTATGTATTTTTGTTTATCATTATGTCTAAAGGTTGTCCATATAGGTGGGAACACTAAAATAAGGGTTTGACTAAGGAAAACCTCTTACCATAGTCATCCCAACATTTTACCTTGGTCTTTTGTATGTAGGGTTAGGTGGAAAGGATTTTCTACCTTAGTGGAGCTTCATTCATGGTTTTTGGTGATATCTCTTTATCTTTTCCTTTTCATTTGATTACTTTAGTTTTGTTTATTATTTTTTGTGTTCTATATTTTTCATGGTGTTTAGTCTTCAAAACACAGTATAAAATATTTTTTATCTTTCTGTGGTAGCCTCTATGGCCTATGCATACCGGACACTAGCACATGATGTTGTCATCCTATACCCGTGTACTCATCCTAGATAAAGGGCTTATTGAGCCACCTAAAAGATCTCTGTAGTCTATATGTTTAATTTTTGAAAGATAAATAATTTAATTAATTCATATGATAAATTAAATGCTTATTCTCTTAACAATGAATAGTCTCTGACAGTGTAGTTACCAGAGGGTTTGTTCTGAGTTGAGAGCGGAGACTTAAGTCCTCAAGGGGTTTGATTACCCTTCACAATGGTTCATTTTTCACACTCTTCAATTCTAACCATTATCATCCATACTCATCCAATCTCATCAATAGCTATTTTTTTAATCTCAATTCCATGAATCATTTCTATTATCTAACAATTGTTTGTATTTTATGATTAAACCATTTTTCTTTCTCCTATATTGTGTTTCAAATATGGAGGCACATCTAATTCTTCATTAAAACTTGTAAATAGTTTCCTACTAGTTATAGCTTTGAGATTTGGTTCAACTTGAAATGAAAGAGATCACTAAATTATCTGCTTATTTTTTTGTATCTTTTTGAGTTACCTAGCTATCATTCAAAATCTCTTAACATATTGTTTGACGATCTCATTCATATCTTATAGAAAATATTAATCCATCTTTCTTAAGAAAAAAATCAGGCATTTTTGGTAATTGAATTATAATTGAATACAATGTTAAATATTACTTAGGAAAATTCTCAAATTGAGATCACTTTTATTCACTATATAATATTTCTTCATCCATCAAAGTTTCAATAAAGTAAAATATCTTTAATTTTAGGTTTTTAGTTGCATGATTTCTCTAGTATAAATCCAAACTAAATAAATATTTCATTACATATTTATTCTCTTTTCTAAGTACACCAAGCTACATCCTACCTTCATGTCTATGATTATGTAACATCTGAGATTCCACCTTCATCTCCAATGTGACATCCGAGAGATATTTGAGGTTCTTAGTATGCTCTAAATTATGTGTGTATTTTTTTTTTGGTTCTTTGATCTTTATAATTACCAATTAGTATTTGTTGATTTTTTGTATTAGAATACACGTCAACTCCTTTTACCCTTTTCAATGCATTTCTTATTGTCTGATGTACCCATCTCCTTTTATTTCTTACAAAATAAATATCAAAAGAATCTTGCCCAACAACTTGATTAATAATGATGTAATGCTATTTACTTAATGTCTTTTTTATATTTCAAATATGATTCTTTAATAACATTTCTACATACTTCTTCTCTTAGAGATGTTTGGATCAATACTCTAATTCTTCCTTTCTTCAATTAATCATCTTCTAAAGAAATGTGTGAATTGTAACCTCTAATTAGAATTTAAACGTTATAAAAGTGAACTTAGATGCATATGCACACAATGAAATCTTTTTTAAATATTATATTTGATATATCTCTTTAGCTTGAAGAAAATGAATATAACTCTTTAACTTTGAGAATAAAGAGAAAACTGGAAAATAATATATTTTTGAGGTACACCTTTCTACCTTTTCCCCTTAAGAAAAGAAACTATTATTAATTAGCAATTAAAAATGTCACAAAAACACATATTAGATGACCCACTAAATCTACATTTTAGCAAAGT
Source organism: Thuja plicata (assembly GCA_018584345.1). Lineage (NCBI taxonomy): Eukaryota > Viridiplantae > Streptophyta > Pinopsida > Cupressales > Cupressaceae > Thuja > Thuja plicata. The sequence continues at coordinate 2,249,672 of MU225706.1, read as the reverse complement.
TTAGTTGTTGAATAAAAAAATTCAAATAGAATTATAAATGAATGTTATATGTACTTTCTTACATGTCTAATTTTACTAATATGCCCTAGATTTCTACCAAAATGCTATTATTTACTTTAATATTTGCCTTTTGTTTATAAAACCATCTTCTTTCAATAATTTACTATAATTTTTATAATTCGTCATACATTTCATAAATATTGATAAGATATTGAAATCTTTATAAGATTAAATAAATAAATAAAATATCAAAAGTTTGCATTTTGATTTAAAATTAATTAACTTAATCTAACGCGATGATAAATGTCATTTTATCTTCTTACCGTACCTTAGATGTCGATGTGGATACAATAATAGATTTTGACTACTAACCTTTTAGATCATTTTACCTTATATGTGGATATGTGGATGTGAATGTGAATGGATTCTTTTCAAACTAATGTCATGTAATAAAAAAAGTGATTATAAAAGAAGTCATTATAATAATAAAATAAAGAAGGAAAATCTATGAGTGATATGAACTTCAACATTTTAAAAAGTGTAAACATAAAATAGTAATAATAACTTTAGAGAAGATAAGTTTTAGTTAGTAATTCAACATCAAATTGAATATGATTTGAGTTGTTTGTAACAATCTTTTATAAAAGATGATGTAACAATGATAACATAAAAAAGTATGGAGGGTGGTTTGTGATACAACTTAAAATGCACAAAAGATAGTTTGTAGTATAGCATAACATTGATTTCTATTTTGTCCTTTATTAAGAAAAAGAATCTACATTATATCAATAATAAAATAATTTATTTTGTCTATAGAATGCAATATTGAATGAGAAGTTGAAAAAAACCAATATAACATATTCAAATCTCAATCAAATCATAGATGAAAATGAGAATGAAATACTCCCGATGACAACATATTCTAAAGAAAATTCATGATAGAATTATAGGCACCATTAGCTTTTGAGCATTTAGAGTCTTAGAGAGTCTAAAAGAGTACACAAATATTCAAGTAAGTTTTGATAAAATAATTTACTTTTTTCCACGGAATGTAGATTGATTGAAAAGTTGAAAACACCAATACGATAAATTCTTGAATCTTAATCACATCTTAGACAAAGTTTAGAATGAAATTTCACCTATAACAATTTATTCTAAGCAGAAATCATGATAAAATTATAGGTGCCATTAGCTCGTGAGCTTTTAGAGTCTTAGAGAATCTAGAAGAGTCTACCAATATTGAAGTGTGTTTTACTTGTGTGCTTAGTGAAATCTTGAATACTAGAAAGAACATTTGCAAAAAGTTCATATATAAGTTTTTATAATATTTTTTAGGTGTAATCATCTAACCTCCAACATTATTATACATCTGTTTCAATGATTCCATATTACTATCATGATGTAGTTGTGTAGTTTTTGAGTCAAACTTATTGACCCATGCTTCACAAGTGCTAGTACACAAGAACCTCTCTCTCATGAGAAAAGGTGGTACACTCAACACTCATTGCATTTAGGAGATGCTCGCAAGGGTGAAGCATTGGGCCTACCCAGAAGGTCACCGATTCCTATACTACTCCAACTCAATCACACTTAACCATGCAATTTCCTCCAAACTTAAACCTACTTAACTTACTTGTTCCAATGATATCATATATTATTCTCCATTTTACTAATAAAAGACTACACTTTGTTCTTAATCTATAATCTATAAGAAACAAAATCTAAATAAAATAAATAATATCAATTCGTGTAAGTTTAGAATAAAGAACAAAATGAGTTCAGAGGGGGAATTTTAATGACTTGCAGTTGGGTCTTTGCTTGCTTTTGTGCTGATGACTTTGGTAGCTAGCTTACATTTTCTTTACCTAATATGCTTGGACTCTCCTCTTCAAATTGTGCTTAATAGCAAATAAAAATAAAAAAATAAAAAAATGAAAAAAATAAAAAAAATCTTTCACTTCAATTGACACCTTAAAAAGGTGCATCCACCCATTAGGTAATATATCTTTAAAAAGGATCTTGAAGGCCAACCCCACATTAAAAAAAGGCTCATTGGATTCCTTTTTTCTTTGTAGACAGAAAAAGAAAGCAAATTCCACGCCGTCCGTTGTCAAAAAAACTGTGTCATTTTGCAGACTCCAAACCGAAAAAATCAGTCTGTCGTTTACTTAGAAGCACGTGGATGGGCGGAAGAATATCGCTTTTTAAAATCACGATTTCAGTGGAGAAAAAGTTGCGTCAATTGACGAGAAAATAGTGAAACACTTAAAACAAATGTTGAACCAGAGAAATTGAAGTGGACGTTGGGATACTTTTTCACTCCAACTAAGTCAATTATTTCGGAACATGACAAAATGAATTTTGTCTTTAACGGCGGTGGGGTTTTCGATATTATACGTCAACTGACGTACGATATAATGCCGCCGAAAGGGTAAAAGAAGTTGTCGGAACTTTTCCTTTCCGGCCAGAATATTCCCCGGAACTTTACAGCAGACGATGTATATTTCATCTCACTCAGCAGACGACTTTACAGCAAAGATGTAATAACACCACCGGTTACTTCTGACAGCGAATAATGGGGATACCTAATTTTTTATTGGGAGATAGTCATTTCGTATTTTAGTCATATTTATTGGCTGTCCTTTTTAATACTAGTTGATACTTAGATTTTTATAGATAGAATAAAGTGACTGATGATAATATCTAGCTACTTAGCTCTTATTCATTGTAAAGTGTTTTGTTCAATATAGGTTTTTAATGCTAATCTTTCAAGCCTAGTTTTAGGGATCCACTGTTTGATTCTTATATTTTGTAAAATTCAATTGATTTTTAGTTATTGTTTGCGTTAATGGAATGAATATTAATTAGGAAAAAGTTATTTGTAAAGATGTATTATAGTTTATATATTTTCTATATTTTATTGGTGAATTATAGAAAGGCGATTCTAAATATTGACATAAAAAAATCTTACATAATTACATTCAAAGTATTGAAGATCATCAAAGGGTTGTAGTTCAATCGATTGAGCACAATTGTTGAGGATGATGACATGAGATACAAAAAGTTATCCACCAAGATTCAAACCCTCAGGTGGCGTGTTTGGGCTAGGTTCGACCTGGAGGTGAATTTGATATACATGACCCCCCCTGCATGTGGTTGCTTAGCCAAAGGAGGCTTGTAGTTTAGATTTATGCTTATTCATATTGTTGTAATATGCTTATGGGAATGATTGTGTGCCAATTTTTAACATCAACGTTTCATATCATACTCCATGAGGATGATGGATCATGAAGTATGATCCCAAATGTTGAGTTTAAAAATTGGCACACAATCATTCCCAAAAGCATTTAAGCATTGCCATAGATTGTGGAAATCTATTGTCTCTGGTCAAATTTATAACTTATGTAAGAGAAATGCTTAAATAAATTTGATAACTAGTATTGTATCATCAAGTGTACGCGGTGATTTAAATGAAAAAAAAATATTTATAACAAAGTGTCATGGTTTACATGCTAAAGTAAATGTGATGACTAATATTCTATCTATCAAGCATAGAAGATCTCACAAGTTTAATGTCTAATTTATAACTTATATAAGAGAAATGCTAAAATAAATGTGATGACTAATAATGTATCTGTCAAGAATATGTGGTGATTTGAATGAAAAATATTATTTATAAAGAAGTGTCACGCTTTACATGCTAAAGTAAATGTGATGACTAATATTGTATCCATCAAGCATACAAGATCTCACAAGTTTAATGTCAAATTTATAACTTACATAAGATAAGTGCTAAAATAAATGCGATGACTAATATTATATCATCAAGCATACATGGTGCTTTGAATGAAAATGATTACTTATAAAGAAGTGTCATGCTTTACATGCTAAAGTAAATGTGATGACTAATATTGCATCCATCAAGCATACATGGTGACTTGAATGAAAAATACTACTTATAAAGAAGTGTCATGGTTTACACGCTGAAGTAAATGTGATGACTAATATCAAGTATCCATCAAGCATACAAAATCTCGCAAGTTTAATGCTAAATTTATAACTTATATAAGAGAGATGCTAAAAAAAATGTGATGAGTAAATCTGTATCCATCAAGCATACATGGTGATTTGAATGAAAAAGATTGCTTATAGAGAAGTGTCATGGTATACCTACTAGAGTAAATGTGATGACTAATAATGTATCTATCAAGCATATATGGTGATTTTAACAAAGAATTACTTATAAAGAAGTGTCATGGTTTACATTTCAAACATAATGTAAAAAAAAATATTGCGTGATTACATCCAAAAGTATACAAGATTTGAAAAGATTAATGCCACATTCATAGTTTATGTAAGGAAAGGGAAATGCTAAAGTAAATGTGACATATACCCATCAAACATAGGTGGTGATTTGAATGAAAAAAGTATTTGTAAAGAAGTGTCATGGTTTACTTTTTATATCTAATGTCAATTTATATTTTTTTTGAACATTTACATAATGATTTAAATCTCTTTTAGCTCCTAGAATCCTATTTAGTGTACTTGATATGTCAACTATTGAAATATAAGGTTGAGGGGTTCCACTTCACCTAAGATTGGGCCATACCAACATGGTTTTATTGTGGTGTCATTAAGTTAAAGGAAAAAATGGTCTATAACTTTATATTAATTCATGAATGTTTGTGTATGTATTTATTTAATCTCTTCTAAAGAATACTTTTTATTAAATTTTTAGTTGTGAAAGTCACATCAACTAGCATATTTTTAAAATACCAAAACTTTAATATTCAACCACACTTACAATTATTATATCATGCTTAACTTTTCTTAATATTAGAGAGAGTGTTTCAACAATCAATATTAGTAAATGGTTATGAAATTGATTATATAATTTTTTTATCATCATATTTTTTGCAATATATCAACATGTGTGTTTACTTCAGTTATTCACTATAAATTATGGTCTTAAGATAATCCTTATAAACACATATTACTAGTGCAAATTATTTACCATAAGCGTCTAAATAATAAATACATGATTAAGGTCTAATAAGTTAATGTCTAAATAATAAAAGACATGTCTAAGTTTGATGATATATCCTTCCTATCAACTTTTCTAATACTAAAAAAGTTGCTCTTCAAATGTTTAAAATATTCATATTAAAAAATGTATATCATGAATTAGATATATATTAAACTATGTTTTTTACCAATTAAACATTTTTTTACCTATCATGAAATATAATATGCTAAAACTTTTGATTGTATTTTACAACAAAAATCTCTAAGATGACTCTACAACCATCAAATTTAGGCCCTAGACAAATGACATTAATTTTAAATGTATGATTATTATTAAATATAACTCTCACCTTGTAATGTTTCTTTGCATTCTACATTGTGTTAAAATAAAAATGTAATTATTGTTAATTATTGTGATGTCTTGTCTCAACGTGCCTAGATAAGAAAATCTTCACTTGGGGCCCTGCTCAAACAATAATCTCCAGTTAAATATTTCTTTGGTAGGTGTTTTGTTGGTATTTGGGCACGTATTTTCCTTATCCTTGGATCTAGTTTGAATTATCCCATGGATTTATAATTCACACTTTATGAATTTCCAATATGAGTACTCTAAGTTGCTTTAAATAATTTAAAAATGACCATTAGATCCATAATTTTAGAGCATTAGCTTCATGAAACAAGGGATATGAATACAAAAATAGTTGAGCTACAGGATGCTCATATTTAATTACAAATAAATGATCAAATTTAATAATTTGTCACATACTATTTTGTTGCCCATTTATAACATTACAGACAAACTATTAGTTAAATATTTTGAAAGACCTCACCAATAATCTCCATTTTGTTGGTGCTCAAATCAATAGATTGGATTTCCTATGGAATTGCCAATCCAATGCTTGGAAACCCAAGTGATTTGGCCAACTAACAAGTCACAACCAAAGCAAGGTTGGAACTTCTGCAATTCTGGCTCTGCAAAACCAAGGCTGGTAGGCCTATACCTTGACTTAT
>MU225706.1:2200060-2221156 GCA_018584345.1 Thuja plicata | reverse complement strand
TTCAAAGTTGTCTCTGAAGTTGAACATAGGGTTGAAGATATATCGACTCTGTTTTCCCATTATTGGAATATAGCACTGGTCTGTCTCGTTATTTGAATTCAGTATTGGGTTTCATTATTTCAAGTTTTGAATTATTCTTTTGTTACATCTAATCCAGTTTATATCTTAATCATATCAAACAACATTAAATACATTATACGTCATTAACAAATATACTTTCAGTTTTGGGATCTTATTAACCTATTGAGAAGCAGGAATCGAAGTTATCAGTTCTCTGTTACAGGAAGCCTCTAAGAAGACCTTAAAGACAAGTTTTAAGTGTAGGTCCACTAGCCTTGATTTCGTGGAATCAGAATTGTAGGAGGTTGTTCAAACCTCGTTCATTGGCAAATCGATCTTATCCATCTTCGTTGGATAAAAGAAATCCGCTAGGAGTCCAATCTGTCGATTTGAGCACCAACACTAGGAAAGGCAGAGTATTGGCATCGTCTACTAAACCATATGACTATAGTAGTGTGGCGTCCTTAACTAGATTGTGAGGAGTGGGGATCAGATAGGTGTCAGATGCCTTATTATTTTTAGAGTAGGTACTTGATCGGATGTACCAAATATATCCTTGAGAGATTCTTAGTGACACATGTTTTGAGGTAGTACGACCAGTTGTAGGGTAGGTACCAGGATACATCAGTATATGCATGAATCTGTGATGAGACACCATAGTGGGGACTGTAGTTGGGTTATGAGACTATGTAGAGAGCCATTGGAGAGATGGTAGCAGTACCTTGGGATCTGCGGTGCAATGTAGCCGGTGTTGGATGCTCTGATGGATTACATGCACAGATGCTTCAGTATCTATTTCCATGGTTCACAACACTTGATGAGGCTATTCCACAGATTGAGGATCTGCTGGATTATGATCTTGTTGAGGACTGTCCTATCAGAGGTTGAGGAGGAGCTCAAAGAAATAGAGGAGCTATGGGGAGAGATGGAGGAAGAAATGGTGGTAGACATGGGAGAGATGCGAGGTGCCCTCCTCCAGACAGGGGACAAGGTCTAGATGACCAGGATAATGAAGATGATAGGGGTGGAGGTGCAGTGGGTGGTGGAGAGAGTGCCAGCGAAAGTGGGAGTGGTAGGCAGACTCATCAGGAATCTATTTCTCCTCAAAGGGATCCAGGTCCTTTGTTGACTAGAGATCAATCGAGGCAGAGATAGCAGTAGTAGGATAGGCCATAGGATAGGCCACAAGATAGAACTTTAGGGAAGGATATAGGTAGGGGTTCAGACCAAGATGGTGATGCACTATCTCAGTGTGAGTGTGAGAAAGAGAAGCTTAGAGAACATATCACTAAATTAGAGTCTCTTTTAGTAGATAGAGATACACAACTTGAGGGGCTTAGGACATAGAGACACACACAGGCTCGTACTGTGGTACACTAGGGACAAAGAGCCACATACTATTATGCTTTATATCATGCTGCAGTTCCAGAGGGTCAGAGAGAACTATCCTTTTCATGCTTGGCTTAGCAGTCAGAGGGGGCCATGCCACCACCAACTCCATTTGTTCCACCACCACCTCCTCCTCCAGATCAGGGAGAGGGTGGGAGTCAATCCTGATACTGTATTTTGTCATATAATTTGAGAGCATATTGTATATCTAGATCCTTCTAAGATCATTCTTTTGTATGATGCCATTTATACATGTATATCTGATTCATACTGATACTTTGATACTCTTTTTGTAGACAATTTCCACATTTTTGATCTTTTCCATATCTGATATATCAGAGATAGTTGGTCCTAATTTTTTATATGTTCACAGATTCTCATGTTTTGATAGATGTTTTAGATTTTGATGCACATGTGATTATGTTTATCTTGGTCTCTTGATGAGTTAGATATGATGACATCATTTATGCTTTGTGATTTATTTACTGATATGAATGTGCTTCAAATGATACTAAGTGAATATGCAAATGAATATTTTTGAGTTTTTTCTTTGTGCAAATAAATGTATGGATGCACTTAGGATGTAAAAATTAAATGCAATGCTCAGATGCTTTGTTTTTGTCTTTTCCCTTGCTTATTTATGAATGCAGAATGTATGTCATGGATATGCAACGACATTTATATCAGTAATATTGATGTATGTAATTAACTTGGATTTTGAATGAATCAAGAATTTATTTTAATCTCAAGTCCTTTTAAAATGAATCATGCAATCTATAAATGCATCTACATGTAGACTCTTAGGACTGTCACTGATTTGTATACATTGTAGCATTTTATCATCATTGGGCGGTTGTTGTAACGAACATCACCTAATAGTACAACTATCACTAATACCCACTGGTATCATGAAAGTATGAATACTATGTGTATTGGATGCAATGTCAGAAATAAATGTAGGCATCAAGGAATAGAAGCCAGGATGAAAAGTTAGTTATCTCCTTTTAATGTTTAGAATCAGTTTCTGTTCAAGTGTAATGTAAGATATGTGACCTGTAATGACCTTGAAAATTCATATCCTTGGGTACATCATGTAGCGTACACCTAAGTGAGAATCTGATTGAGAAAACAGACAAGGAAATTATTTCAACCTCACTGTAGTTTACACATAACAAAGATCAAGATATATGCGGCTATCCACTCATGTTGGCAGCTCTTACCATAAACATCCAAGTTAGGTGAAATTTATAGGATCATTTGGAACAATCACCATACATAGAAAACCAAGAAAATGTTATGTCCCCTATCCTTGCGACTCTGCGTTCTTTGAATAAACGTCATGGAGTAACTCAAAAGACATAAAAATCACCAATTGAGAATCAATCAAAGAAAATTTATAATTGCTTAGATGCCCCTAGTATGAAACATCATGGGAGCATAAAAGAATCATAACCAATCTAAGAGAAAACTATGTAGTATTAAGAAATACTATTGATTCATTTTTCAAGCGTAGTAGAGATTCATAAATCAGAATTTGGAATTTAAGAAATATGTTTTCATGTTTGAGTATATGTGAGATTAACTGTGTCAGCAATTACAATCCAATGTAGTGTTTAGAAACACTAGTTAATGAAAATGTTGAGAAACACTTGTTCATTTTAAGTGCTGGATTAAACTATTGATAAACACTAGTTTGATGTATGTGATCGTTTGGAGAGGTGAACCATCCTAGACAAGACACTTAGGAAAACATAGAAGATGCAAACTGATCATGCTAACAAAGATGCCCCTAGTGTAGAATGACTATTCCTAAGATGTAAATGCAGACAAATCCCAAGCAAGGATAGGATATTTATAAGGAATCAGAGTCACCAAATAACATAGGTGCAAGTATGAAAGTTTTAGTGTCATTGATGTATTGATAGATAGATCACAGAGTTTGAGTGATGCCTGTTTGCCAGGTTTTCACCACTTGGCAAAGCTTTTTATTTTTGCTACCAAGACGCATGTTTGCCAGGTTTTCATCAAGGATACTTTTTCTCTTTTTCAATTTTTTTTACAATTTTTTCTTTTTTCTTTTTTTAGTAGTATCAAGGCGCCTGTTTTTCAGGTTTTCACCAAGGATACCTTTTTTTAGGACCTTTTCCACTATTTTCGGATTTCTTCAGGATCCAATTTTTGATTTTTTTGGTATTTTCTGAGATTTTCATTGCATGGGCTCTACTTAGCAAAACATCAAGTGTAGAACCACTTCAAATGCAGAGTATTAATGGTATCTAGAAGAACATCTCCCTCAGGTGTAGCTAGCTGATAAGCTCTAGTGCCAAAAGTGGCAGTAATGACATAAGGTCCCAGCTAGTTTGGTTCAAACTTTCCTTTCTATTCTCTATTAGGCTAGTTCTTAGGATTCTATTTCAGAATGAGATCCCCCACTTGAAAGTGTTATGGTTTGACCTTTTTATTGTACCCTTTTGACATGCATTTTTGGTACACTTTCAGATGATCAAACTCTTGTTTCCTGAGCTCATCAAGTAAGTCTAAAGAATTTACCCTATCAATGCAGTATTGTTCATCAGTAACAATACCTTGTAAAGATACTTGCAAAGATGGGATTTCAAACTCAATAGGTAATATTGCTTCAGTGCCATAGACTAGGGTAAATGGCGTGGCTCCAGTTGGTGTTCTGATGCTAGTTCTGTAGGCCCAAAGTGCCAGATTTAATTGTAAATGCCAGTCTCTGCTAGATTTACTCATAGTTCTATGTAGAATTGTGAGAATGTTCTTGTTAGATGCTTCAGGCTATCCATTACCTTGAGGATAATAGATTGAGGAATAATGTTGAGTAATGTGAAACTATGTGCAAAGGTCTTCGATGTCTTTGTTTTTAATATGCCCCCAGTGTTTGTTACAATTGAAGAGGGTATCCCATATCTATAAATAATGTAGTTCAAGATAAACATAGCCACCTATTTTCTAGTGACTTTGATCAACGGCATGACTTTGACCCACTTCGTGAAATACTCAATGGCCATAATGATGTATCTGTGTCCACTTGAAGAATTAGGATATATTTGTCCAACCAAATCAAAGGCCCATTGCTGAAATGACCAATGTGTTATGAATGGTATGAGTTCTCTAGCAGGAGCATGGATGAGATTTCCATGTGTTTGGAATTTATGACATGTCTTTGAAAATTGAATAGCATCTTTTTCCATCGTGAGCCAATAATAGCCTACTCTTAACAATTTTTTAGCTAGTGAAAATCAATTTGAGTGTGATCCACATACACCTTCATGGACTTCTTTCAATGCGTGATTTGACTCTTCATGTTCTAAACACCTAAAAAGTGTACCGTCAAGACCTTGTCTATATAAATTATTAGTAATGAGGACATGACATGATGCTATCTGAATTAAGGCTCATTTTTCATTTCTGGATAGGTGATTGGGTATAGTTTGGTTAGTTAGGTATGCAATGCTTTTAGCATACCGAGATGGGTCTTGGGTGTTCAAATCACAAATTACTTAGGCCCCGTTTGTTTCACGGAATTGGGAGTGACACTTCCCATTTTTGGGAGTGACACTTCTCATTTTTGCAAATCCGCTGTTTGTTTCTCTAAATTGCAATTCCAGATTCGTCAAGCAAAACCGGGTTTAGACACCAAAATGAGTGGCATCATCTTCCCACTAAATAGGTGGAATTAGAAATCATACCCTGGTTTTGCGATAATAAGGTTTTGAGTCAAATTCCAATTCCCCAAGATGAAAAATCGGGATTTCAAAACCTGATTTTGTGATAATAAGGTTTTGACTCAATTCTAATTCCGCGAAACAAACGGGGCCTTAGTATTTAGGTGTATCAAAGCATAGATAGGATAATTATTCCACAAAGAAGTCATAGTGGAACTAATGTTCCTCTAGTTGTAACATGGATGTCAGTGTAGCCATAGCATCTGCAACTTTATTCTCTATTCTTGGTATTTGCTGGAATGTGACAAAGATAAAGTATTTCTTTAGGTCATCAACGAATTGTTTGTAGGGTATCAAGTTCTCATCTTTGGTATGATAATTTCCATTTACTTGATTGATAATGAGCCGGGAGTCACCATACACATGTAACTCTACAATCTTCCATTTCATAGCAAGTTTAAGACCATTTACTAATGATTCATATTTAGAAATGTTATTTGTGCTTGGAAACATCAATTTGTAGGACTTGGGTATTCTTTTGCCTTGAGGAGTTATGAATAGAACCCCTACTCCAGAGCCTTGTTGCGTGAAAGAACCATCAAAGTACATCTTTCACGAATACTCAGTTAGATGCATAATTGTTTCATCAAGGAACTCAATTCTCAAACATTCATCATCTTGTAGTGGTGAATCAACTAATTGATCAGCAAGGACTTGTCCTTTAATAACTCTTCTATCCATGTACTCAATGTCAAATTCACTCAGAATTAGGACCCACTTTGCTAGTCGTCATGTTAATGCTATCTTGCTTAAGAGGTATTTAGAAGGATCTATCTTTACAATGAGCTTTACTATATGTAAGAGCATATAATGTCTCAATTTCTATGATGCAAAGACAATTGCTAAGCAAGCTTTTTCAATTATGTTGTAATTGAGTTCATAAGATACTAGTGTTCTGCTGATATAGTAGATTGCTCTTTCCTTTTTAGTTTCATCTTCTTGCGCTAGCAATACTCCTAGTGATGTAGCTGTAGATGAGATATATAGGAGTAATGGCTTTCCATGAATGGGTTCCATGAGAATAGGAGGAGTATCTAGGTACTCTTTTAATTCTTTGAAGTTATTTTCACAATGTTCGTCCAATTTGAAGGTGACACCTTTATGTAGAAATTTAGTAAAGGGTTGTTCTCTATCTGCAAGTTGTGACATAAATCTCTTGATTGACTGGAGTCTTCCTTGTAATGTCCTCATTTGACTAATGTTGCATGGAGGATTTATTTCTGGTATAGCTTTAACTTTTTCAGGGTCTACCTCAATTCCTTTTGCTGATACAATAAACCCTAGCAACTTCCCTGATTGAACCCCAAAGGCACATTTCTTTGGATTGAGTCTGAGTTGAAATTGATCCATGCGGTCTAATATCTTTCGCAAGTCTTCAATACGAGTAGTCCTTTCTTTTGATTTAGGTAAGGTATCATCCACATAATCCTCCATGTTTTTATGCATCATATCATGGAATATAGTATTCATATCTCTTTGGTATGTAGCACCTGCATTCTTTAACCCAAACGGAATAACGTTCCAGTAAAAATTTCCCCATGCACATGTAAATGCGGTCTTCTCTTGATCTTCAGGAGCAATTTTAATTTGGTTATAGCTTGAGAAACCCTCCATTAATGAGTACATTTGATAGCCTATTGTTAGATCTATAATCATATCAATGTTTTGTAGGGGAAAATCATCTTTAGGACATGCTTTGTTTAAGTCTTTAGAGTCTATATAGATCCTAATAGATTTATCTATTTTAGATACTAGTACCACATTAGAAATCCATCCTGCATAAGCGATGACTTTTATGAATCCAGCTTTGAGTAATTTTTCTAGCTCTACTTTCACCAGTAATGCAACATGAGGATGCATATTTCTTAGTTTTTGTTTCACGGGTTTGATCCCAGGAGCTATAGATAAATGGTGCATTATTAATTTAGGATCAAGTCCAGGCATATCTGTGTAAGACCATACAAATTATCTTTTTCTCTTTCAGGAACATAGTGAATTATATCTTCTCCTTGTCTGACAAAGATTGTGCCAGGTGAACAATTTGAGGAACTTGAGCGGTGCCCAAGTTAACTAGTTGTGTTGGTTCTATCAAAACTGAAGATATTTCTTGAAAGTGCTTAGGGAGGATATCAATAAATCCATCTTTTGGTGCCTTTGGGAGGTTTTCACCATCAGATATGTCTTTTATTTTTACTATTTTAGAATTTGACACTGCCACAATGTGGTTTTCACCATCAGTTCTTTTCTTCTTTTTATTTTTCAATTTGTGGCTAAGAAACTCTATATCCTCCTGTGACATGTTCACACCCCTTGCATTGGTGCAAGAAGGATAAGGTTCACAAGAATTTAGGTAGCAAGCCAAAGTGTAGTCATTAGGGAAGTTCATGATAGGATTAGGATCTGAATTCATCTAATCAATTAAGTCAGGGTTTATCAAGGATAATGAATCAGAGTTTGGTAAGGACAACATCGCGTCAGCGTCAAAACTATTAACTAAAAAGACATGTTCTGTTAGGTCTACTTCTATAGCGTTTAGATCATCAAGAGTTAAACCATCATTAATAGGGTTGTTGTTAGTAATATGTGGACCTAACTCTAGTGACTCATCAGTTGAGCTTTCTTCTTCTTCTCTCCACAAAATGGAACTCATTGCTTGTAGTCTCATAATATACTCTAGACCTAGTAAAACACTAGTTTCTTCATCAAGAATTCTAGGAAATGGTATCTCATTTGATTCTAGAACAACATCAGTGTCAGGGGAAGGGTTAGAAATCTCTCCTCTTTGAAATATCGGTGCTAACTTATGAATTACATCCACTTCAATGTCCATGGTAGCATCAGACAAGACATCCCTTTCATAATCATGTGAGTCTGTTATTTCATCATTTGATCTATTTAGAAACTCGGCAATAGTTACCTGATGTACCCTATTAGCTACTTGTAGAGAAAAGTGTGGTAAATCTAGGATGTGTGAAATTGTGACCAGCTACCCCCAGTTAGGATGTGAATCTTGTTTTCGGGATATGTCTTTAGTAGTTGTTTCTATCAATGAAACTTCTAGAGTGTCTTCTATTGTTCCCTCTACCTCTTGAACAATTGCTTTTGTCAATAAAGGAACATGAGTGTCTTGTGGTGTCTCAAATCTAGGTACATATCTTTCTCCTTGGTACTTGGGATACTCTGTACCAATATGCAATAATCTCTCATAGGTCCATTGTTCTAGTTCTTCTTCTTCTTCATCACTCCCTTCATCAAAGATTGGACCATCTCTTAAAGTAGGATTTTTAGATTTATTATTGAAGCCTAGTCCTGTTTTATCTCTGGTATTTCTGAATTCCATGTGTATAGGCTCAATAAGTCCCTTTCCTTTTTCTCCTAAAGGTTCTATTCTTGTATATCTCATTTGTTTGAGAAGATCATATACTTTACAATACTTTTCTGGGGATATTTCTACATGTTTTACCTCATTTTCTTTTGGTTCTCCCTTGTAAAGCCAAGCCAAGATTGCTTTTTCTTCTTTTTCATCCCGTTGGGAGGTAGATGCTATAACCATACTAGTTGCTTTGTGAATTTCTAGTTCTTTAGATGTAGTGGGTGTGAAAGATGAGGAAGGTTTCCCATAAGATCTTGGAGACACTGGAAGTTCTATCAATGAGGGGGTCATGTCGAGCGTGTATTCTCCCATACTAGCTTCTTCATGTTTTAAGGTCTTTCCAAAGCTTTTCATAACCATGTCTTTAGTAGTTTCAGGTACAGTTTACTTTGGAACTTCCTTGTTATGAGGGACCATACTATCTGCTTTAACATTGTTGCAAGTATAACTGTCATTTGTAGGAATTGTCACTTCCACCCCATTATGTGGGAATTTGATACACTGGTGGTAAGTAGATAGTACTGCTTGCATTTCATGGATCCAAGGTCTCCCTAATAGTTAGTTGTAAGCCAAGGGTAGATCTAGAACTTGGCATATCAAATTTATTTCAACTGGTCCTATTCTGATTGGTAGAACAATGAGGCCTTTAGAGAATTTTTCTTCTTCATCGTAAGCTTTAATATTGATCTTACTTCTTGAATCAATGGTTTGTTCTGAGAGACCCAACTTCCTGATTAGATTTAGAGTACAAATGTTCAACCCTGCACCTCCATCTATCAATACATGTCTAACATGGGATTTGTGAATCAGGACTTCAATATGAAGGGGTTGGTTATGTCGATGTATCAATGATTTATCATCTTCTTATGAAAAAGAGAGGTAATGTGGTGCTGAGATATGATTAAAAATTGCTTGGAATTTGTCTACATCAATGTCCTTTGACACATTTTCTAAATGTAGGGCTTGTTCAAGAAATTTCCTATGCACTGAGGATATTTTAAGTAACTGAAAGATGGAAATCTGAGTAGAGGTTCATTGCAATTGATCCACCAAGTTATAGTTCGCTACTGGAATGGTAATTGTTTGTCTTGCTGCCGCTAGTTTGGGAATAGTGATAATAGGTACTTTGGAAGTTGTTTATGGTTTTGATGAGGAATTAGGTCCTTTGATTGTGACTTGTGCTTGACTATGTGTCACTGCATTTAATTGGGGAGATGTGTCTTTAACACCTTTGATAGTGATCACATTATTTGATTCGATTTTAATGTCTAACATGTTGATCACATTATCATTAGTGGAGTAGGTGTAGTTTACTTCATTTCCTTTTCCTTTAGATGCTTACCCTTTCTCATAATTAGGGAATGGTTTGTTAAATGCCATATGGTCTTCATTAGTGGTTTTTCCTTTCACTTTGATCTTGCCTCCTTCAATAAGGTCTTGTATAGCATGTTTAAGTTTAAGACAATTATTAGTCTTATGTCCCTTGTTTTTGTGAGAGACACAATAAGAATTTTCATCCCACCATCTTGGTTTGACTTCTGGCTTCCATGGTTTTGAATCTGGGATTGTAAGAACTTTGTTGTCCAAGAGTGTTTTTAAAATAGTCTCAAGAGGTTCGCCCAAAGGAGTGAATGTTCGTTGAGGCTTGGAAGTCCATGGTCAAATTTTGTTGTTCTCATTGTTTGATTTAGGTATTGTGGTTGTTACCTTGGCATCTTTACTTGCTTGCATGCTATTTGTTAGATTTAAATTGTTGGTTTAGTATTAGCATTAGATGCATCCACCACTCCATCTTTAGCAAAAATATTGTTTTGTTTCCACCATTTAGGCTTGTTGTTAGAATTGGTAGATTTTTTATCACTTTGGAGAGTGATTTCTCCTTTATTAAGCATGACCTCTTCAATACAGATGGCATTCTTGATCATCCTATCGAAGCTAGGTGAGCATAGCTTAATTCTGGTATCAAGTTATTAATAAAGATTTCCATCTTCTCTGATTCAGGAATAGCTCTTGAATACCTTGAAAATATTTTTCTCCACCTTTGTAAAAAGTGTGTAAAGGATTCACCGGTTCATTATTTTGTGTTACAAAAGTCCATCATGGTTACATCATGCTGTATATTGTAGGAGTAATGTTGGATAAACTATTGAATTAAATCCTCAAAATATTTTACCTTAGGTGTGAGTTTGGAGAACCACTCCACAACATTTCCGCCTAGACTTCACGAAAATAGCCTCATTAGGTATGTAGGTCCGTGCATGTATTCTATGCTTAGGGCACAAAACTCTCTCACATGGTCATGTGGATCAGTTTCTCCCATATACTTGTCATATTTTGGCCTTGCCATGTTGGGAGGAAAGGGAATGATATTGATACTCTTGTTAAAAGGAAATGGACAAATGGAGTCCAAAGAGTATTTGTTTTTGGGTTTAACCTTCTCCTGTTTGAGTGTTGCAAGTTCTGCGTGCATCAAGGTCATTTGTTTGGTGAGAATAGAGATAGGGGTTGATATCTATTTTTCCTTTAGTTTTTCAACATCATAATCTTTAGGTAATTTAAATCCAATGGATGCTAGATGGAGAAAGTATTTCTCTTTGTCTTCACCAATTATCTTTTCCAATGTTCTTTAGAATTTCCTACTTTGTTTGAGTCTATTGTACTTTTCTTTGGGAATGTCCTCATCAATTTTTGACTCAAACAAAGGGTGTGTGATGTTGATGCCTTCCTTATTATTGGTATTGTCTTGATCTCACTAGTTTTTCTTATGGTTGTATTTTTTGAAGGCATTAGCCTATTAATTCCTAGCAGCATCTTGTTATGCCCTGCATACCCGTCCCTACATTTTGTAAGAAAAATGTTGGGTCCCCCTTTTCAATTTTTCTTTTCCTTTGGTTTCTTTTGTTTCCTTTGTTTCCCTTTGGGCTTTGCTCCTGTGAGGGTTGTTTTTCTTTTGCTTTTGTCTTCTTTTGTCTCCGAGATCCGGTCCTAGAGTTTGTTTTTCTTTTGAGCCGACTGGATCCCGGACTCCGACACTCACTACCATCATGTATTCTTTTGTTGGAAGATGTGTCTGCATGGAACCCCAGGCCCAAAACCCAGACGTTTTCCTTTTCTAGAGTTTGCAGAAGGAATGCAACATGTTTTACCCTAGGGGTTTAAATCAATTTTACCTGTCACTTTCACATTTACCGTGATCAAATGCTTAGAGCAATTAGAGCGATTCAAAGGTGATTAAGGCGATTTAAACAATGTTTTTCTCACTGTGCTTAGTGATTAATTAATAGTGATTTGCAGTGCTTGTTTGTGGTTACTCGAAGGTTAAATTGTTGCAGAGTGTCTCCTGTGCTTGTCTTTCCCGCATTCCCCGTGTTACCAGGTAGGCCTGTCGGCTCTCTTCCTTTTGTTTTCTATTTTTGGTTTCTCCTGCTTTCTATCTAGTTTTTATTCCATTTTCATTTTTCCATGTCTTTGTGTTGGCTTTTTTGTTTCCTCCCATTGGTGGATTCGCTCTGTGAGAGGGTTGTTCACCCTCTGTGCGGTTGTAGTTTAATGTAGCATTTGTATACTTTGTATAGTAGTGTAAATATCTCATGTATATTCTATAAATTGTCTAGCTTTCTGTATATAATTGTATATATGTCCATTTTCTCAGTCGGTATACAAGTTGTGCTTTGGCCCTTTGTATATTCAATGTATACCCCATATATATCATTCCATTTGTGTCAAGCTCATCACGCTCCACCACATCCAAACCAAATTTTTGAGCTCGTCAAAGAGGCATTCACCATGGTTCAAACTCGGTACCTCGCTGGTTCGAGCCATGGCAAATTTCTCTCTCCTCTGTCATGTCATCTTAATGGTAGGATTAATTTCTCACAAATGAGCATTCAAATCCCATCCCATCTGACATTTACTCCCCCCCGTGTCAGCCCACTTTTTTCCATTAATGCCACTACACCACGTGTCGCATGGCCACGTGATAACCCATGTCAGCCAAGTATGGCCCACTACCGATCACGTCGACAACGGCTAGTTCTTTTGGACTCCAAGTGCTGAGAATCCCCTGGGTCTTAATTCCATTTTGTCACCTAAACCAATGCCCCGGAGCCCCGAGTGTTTATTAGAATCCAACCCATGTTAACTTTAATATTCTGGGATTCTAAATGCATGCTAACATTTTTGGATAGGTGCAAAATGGTGATGAATTCCCCGGAGTCCCTAAAAATATTATTTTTATCATATTATGAAATAATAGTTCTCCGGTCTTGCAGGTTGTAGATAGTTCGATCAAAATGTCTGAAGTAATCGCTCCTCTTGATAGCCCAGAGTTGCCAACTACCTCCACTCGAGAAGCTACAAAAACTAAGGCTGAAAAGATGCTGGCCAAATTGCCACTGACCTCCAAGTACCCGAGGGAGGGTGTTCTTGTGGGATCCAAGGTGGACTCTAAGTTGCAAGAAATAATAGACACAAAACCTGGAATATGGGATGAAATGCAGGGCTTGGTCCAAGCCATATACCAATAGAGGACCACCAGAGACAATATGGAAAAACACATGGCCACCTCTGAGATTATCAAACCTACAAGTTTTCCCTGCTTGGTGCAAGCACCAAAGCTGATACTCCAACTGGAAACAATCTACAACACCTCCACTCAGGTTGTTTTGCTCATCGATCCCTGACCGCTACACTATCTAGTGACTATTATCAATCTGGACGTGACTAATTTTTCTTCAGGGATGGGGATCCCTCAATTCAAGGGAGCCGTTGTTCTCTCCTGGTCCACATTATTAAAGGAGTTTGAAGAACCTTCCCTTCTCTCCTAGCAACATCTCAACACTCACCAGTTAAAGTCCCCGAGAAGGGACTATAAAAAGATGAAGTTGGAGATTCCCTGTGGGGATTTTAAAGAATGTATCTGTATATGCTAGAAACCTACCTGTTGGGAGCACGCTTAGACATGAAAATGTTAGAGATATACATCAGTAAACTACATTACATATCTAAAAACATACTCTAAAACAAGACTTCCAACATAACCTCAGATGAGCTGAACAAGGGCACCCAATACCTTGTTGATTTTCTCTTAGAGATGCTATGTGGGTGTGCTCTCCCAACACAATATTACAAATCCCACTATGATAACAATGCAAGCTAAGAGAGTGAAGAACTCAAGAACAAGTATGAGGAACTTGTCTCAAGCCATCACAATGATAAATATGCAAGCTTTAAACTAGGATGCTAATGCAAGATTTAACTAAGAAAGTAGAACTATGATTCATTCCATATTAAACCTAAGATGTGATATCTAGATTCAACCATGAAATAACATGAAAATGAACTAAGATTACTATGAAATGCTAAATTACTTAAGAAATCCTAGAAACAAACTAGCATGATAACAATGTATAAATGAGAGATGATTTGCTCTTGAGAAAGGCCTCTATTTATAGAGTTTTTGGAGGAGAGAGAGGGCTTGGATGAAGTGGAGCTCATGTGGCATCCACATAGGTGCCACATGAGGGACACATAAGCCATGCAAGAGGCCCACTTTGCTCACACATGTGTGAGCAACTTTGGATGTGATGGGTCAAAGTGTACTTAAAGTACACATGTGAAGGATCTTGTAAGAAGGTGTAAGAGGGTGTAAGAGTTTTGGACCAATGAGACACTTTTGGAAACTATAAGAAGGTGTCATCATAGGTGTAAGAAACATTATTGACACCAAATAAAGATTATTTGAAAAAGTCAATTTTTGAAAATTCGCTCACACGTGTGAGCAAATAATTAGGACTAATTGTTGTAGGAATCAAGAAATTAGCTTAATTAACCTTAATTAATTAATGAATAGGTTTATTTGGTGAGAGTGATGTGAGATAGGGTAGGATCTAGGTTGAAATTATCTTAATCCAAATTAGATTTAGATTAATTGTGGTTTAGTAGAATTTAGGTCATGTGAAGGAATAAATAAATTAAAAATTTATTTAAAGGGAATCAATGAAGGATAATGTATTAAATAAAACTTAATACATTAAAAGGGGGAGTATTTAAATTAAATTTAAATACTAAGGAGAATGAATCATATTTAGTTAAATAAATTTAATTAAATAGATAGAAGAATATAATAAATATAATTAATTAAAATTAACTATAATGTTATGAGAATATTAATTAAATTAATATAAGGATGATTTTGGACGTCTACATTTTGCCCCTCTTTGATGCATTGTCGAAAGTGATGTTGCGTCAAAGAAAAGAAAATAAGATGCCCTAGAGGGTTCAGAAAACCTACGGTAGCGAGAGTGGAGGAGGGTGCCTTCTCAAGAAAATAATAGAAAAAATACTATTTTTTAATAAAATTTTCTCGAAAAGGCAAGAAAATGGGGAAAGTAGACCAATTGTATGGTGTGTCCAAGAAAAATGGAGGAGAAACAGGGACCAGAACAGGAAAAAAAAGGAGACCGCAGAAGAAATGGTTCCCAAGGGGCTATAAATACTCCACTAGGGCCCATGGACAAGTCACTTTCACTCACAAAGAGCAAAAAGAGAGAAGAAGAAGAGAGCCATGGCAGCGCAATGAGAGCAAGCACAACTTGGGGAGTGCGTCTAGGTACACCAATGACCAGCGGATACAGGACCACCGGTGAGTAGTCAAGTGCCTACCTTGTCATTAATGTTTTTAATGTTTTTGAAAGGTAGTTAGGTGTAATAAATACCTCTAAACAGGCGTGCAACACAGACGGTGATTGCCCGTCTGCTGTCTACGCAGACGGTGATCGACATACTGTCGTCTTCGCAGACTACCAAAAGGCGATGATCGTCTGCGCAGATGAAGATTTAACCAATCTCCATCTACGAAGGTGGGGAGACAAGAATGCGCAGTGGAGACGGTGATGTTCAACACCGTTGTCTGCACGGAAAGAAAGGCGATGGCCTAAACCGCCATCTTCGTAGACTGTCGTCTACGAAGATCTGCCGGCTCCGCAGACTGGTGACTGTGAAATTTTGCTGTCTGCGAGGGTCAACCACTGTCTGCGTGGATTGACCCAAAAATAGAAGAAAAGAGAGGAGGAAGAGAAAAGACAAGGGTCTAGGAACATTTTTGGATGCCCCTGACAGGCCTGGGACATGTTTCGATGCCCCAGCATGCTATCTGATTGCTGACATGTGTTTGCTGACTGCAGGAGGAGAAAATCACATTCTGAGCTAGGGAGTGTTATCTAGTGACGATGGAGCTGGAACAACACCTGACGGTGGCTAAGTGGAGAGTGGTGACGCTGTGTGGTTTAGAGCATGTGCGGCATTAGACGCATCTTCGAGTGCATAATGCGCTCATGTCTGCATTGATAGAGAGGTGGCACAACACCACCTTGAGCTTTCACTTCCCTACAGGGGAAGCGACTATCACCCTTCATGATGTATGGAGGATTTACAATGTGCCCATTTGGGGGGTCATACCTGAGTATTACATGGAGGGATTAGAGCCCTACATGGAGATGGCTCTGAGGCAGAGGTTCACCGATTACACGGTAGTGGATGTCATGGACTGGAGCAATGATGATGGAGCCATGGCCATGGTGACTGACACTTTATTTGGCTAGATTGATAGGGGGCGTCTCATGCCTGATCATGTAGGCAAGGGATTCCAGATAGGCTGGGCATGAGTGCTGAGTAGCATAGTCGAGGATGACAACCAGTACTGCTGGGGGTATGTCATCCTTGGGTAGTTGTACTATAATTTTCATATGTGCGCCTACCACAGGGGTAGAGCACTAGGGCCTGGATGCACACTGTTACTGGTATGGGCCTGGGAGCATATAGCAGTCACATGACCGATCAGACACCAGGAGACCTAGGCAGCGTATGAGCCTTTTGTCTGTCGATATAGGCCACCGATTGGTTATGGAGCCATAGAATTAGTGGGATACTGGGAGCAGATATTAGATGAGATGGGAGCTATAGTATGGGCTCCTTATGCAGGATGCGAGGCCTGGGGCCATGAGGCCCCATAGCAGGGGGTTTATGTAGAGGATGGATTTTATGACTCATATTATATGAGGTTCGTATAGACTGACTGCTGGCTGTTCGGGAGGATAGCTTACATGATATCATGATATATGCCATCCAGGGTACAAAGACAGATGGGACAGGTATAGGAGGTAGTACCGGATGGGTTCTCGCATCCATTGGTTACCTGCGAGGTAGGCAGCGTATGGGGGATAGGTGCAGATCCTTGGATAGCCCGAGCATCATTTATGGGCATGATTGAGGTGCCCTAGATCAGGGTGAGGGAGTCTCTACTGGGTGCAGGGGTAGTTCCTGTGTATGCACAGTGGTGGGCAACACACAGACCCATTAGACTGACAGTGCCAGGGGTAGTGCAGGCAGATGAGTAGCCAGGGGCTAGAGGAGATGGAGAGGGATAGGGTGATGATGAGGATGATGAGGGAGGAGATGGAGGGGCCAAGAGGAGAGTCTGGCCTAGGGTGGTAGTACCACAGTGGAGGGGATAGATGCAGGTACCAGTAGGTGGACAGCTTCCCATTATACCCGGTGCACAGGTACAGGATCCATTACAGGGGGTACCACTACAGGGGCCACCACAGGGTCCACCACCATAGGGACCACCACCACAGGGACTGCCACTAGGATAGGGACCACCAGAAGGCTTCATAGCCTAGGAGACATATGACACTATTGTGGTAGAGTGAGATAGCCTGCAGATAGAGCTGGGGAGGGTTTAGGGTTTATTAGCCACAACACAAGCTACAACTAGCAGTCTACAGGAAGGTTACTCATATTTAGGGAGAGCTGGCATCAGAGATAGCACGAGGGGACAGTGCACAGCGGGCACTAGACATATTACAGGCTCGGGTGGATAGTGGTGAGTTTGCCATCAGTGAGGAGTATGGGGACCGGGAGGAGGAGCTAGCAGCTATGTCAGCACAGATAGCAGCTTTGACAGCGGAGCGAGATCTAGCACATAGATGTGCTGAGGATTACAGGGCAGACTGTGAGATAGCATGGCTGGCAGGCAGTGCGGCAGGGGTGGGTTAGATGATGTCCGATGCCATGGCTGCTCAGAGAGAGGCAGGACGTAGAGGTTGAGAGGTCGGATATTATATGGGGCTATACTATGGAGCAGTGCCAGAGGAGGCACAAGCGCCTGCATACTCTGAGAGGACACATTCAGCAAGCATGGGGCCAGCATCACAGGGATCAGTGGGGTTACTGCCACGTCCCAGTAGGGGAGCAGGACCATCACAGCCACCACCATGAATCTTCTTAGATTTTTGGATACACAGTTTTGACACATGATGTATGATATGACATTTTTGAGATATATACATGGACTTATTTTTGGACTATGGGACCCTATTTTGTTGATAATTTTATATGATTATATGATGCATGGATGTGCTTATGATGTTATTTTTACAGTATATGATGTGTATGACTAACACGCAGGGTGAGATGAATATATGTATGTATGATGAGACTGACAAATTTGTGATGCAGGGATGAGATGCAGATTTATGTATGATGTGTTAATGCTTATATGTTATCAGGTATGGATGATGTATAAATTTTTTATATGATGCTTGATGGAATGAAAAAAAAGCTGTAATGAATGTTATGGATGCAACTAATGGAATGCAAATGCAAATGGTTATAAATGTATAATGCTAAGGAAAATGATAATGTAACTAGCAATGCAAATGATTTAATGTAATGTACTAATAATGAATGCAAAATGAATGGATAATGTAATATATAATGGTTAATGATGAATGCAATGTGAGACTTAATGATATGAAACAAATGAACGATGACAAATGAGATGAAAAATGCAATTTTGTAATGACTAATGATTAATGAACGGAATGGATACAATATGAGACAAATGTATAATGATTAATGATTAATGTACTAATAAATAATACAAAGGATTAATGATGAATGACTAATGAACAATGCTATGAATAATGACTAATGGAACTAATGAATAATGACTAATGAAGTGATCAATGCAAAAGATAATGATTAATGGACATAATGTAATATGAGACAAATGTATAATGATTAATGAACTGAAATGAACAATGTAAATGATTAATGATTAATGACTAATGAATGCGATGGATGCAAGACTAATGAGGACACTATTTTTGTGTGTATCACAATAAATCTGATAAAATCACTTAGGTGACCAGATAGGGGAATAAATAGAAACCTTTGCCAAGAGCAAAATCATAATGCAATATGACCTAACTACCATGCAAAAACTAACTGTATGAGAATAGTGGGATTAATACCATGTTAATGTTGGAGAGCACACCCTAGTTTGATATTGCAAAAGGAGTTATGCACCATATGCTAGAAAACATAAGTGACATGGTTCCTTTGCGTGGACTAGACTCTCAAACAAATAGATTGTTAGGAACAAGAATGTGAGATATCAGGTATGATGAGAGCTATGAAATGTTACTCATGAGGAGACGCAGTACACCCAGATCTTTTAAGGGATTTGGGAGGCATGAATCCTGCCCCGAGTGAGGAGCACATAGTCATAACTGAATATCAAAATATAAATGCACTAGAAAACTATGACAAGCAGATCATACCACAAAAGTCACATATTTCACTAGATACTCACCATAACAAGCCAAGATATAAGAGATCGAGGCTGTCGTGATAAGGACATAGTAAAACACAAGATAAAAGAAACAAAAAGGCATCCTGACCAAGTGGTCATTCAGTCCAAAAGTTCTTGCCATGAACAATGTGATGTGAAAATTGATAGAACAGCCGACACCAGAAGGATTCATCCTGATGGGCTAAAGATTGATTTGCTAAAAAATGGAAATTCACTGGCAATTGCTTGTGAATAGAATGATCATTAGGAAAGTCAATCTGTCTGCTGATTTGATGTGAAACATTTGCGATCACTGTGTCTAGAACAAAGCTCAGTTTTGTGATTTGGTAAGCTCAGTCATGCGGGAATCATTATTGTGAAAGTGAGAAGATGGTCAAAGGACTACCTACACAAATATGGGTAGCGAAACTTATTATGAAAGGTGATGCAAGCTGGATAGACAAATGGTGGAAATTGATGGTGGATTTGACTACACATGGTGCCTGAAACAGGTTTTCACCATGGTACTTATCCATTGTGCGACCGAAGTGGTTTTCACATATGGACAGATTTTTCTCTTTCTCTTTTTGATTTTTTTCTTTTCAAGCTTTTGTATTTTTTATGCTTTTTTGATTTTTTCTGATTTTTTTTTGCTTTTTGAATATTCAGAATGTTTTTGGAATTTTCTTCTTTTCTGATGTTTTTGGATTTTCTGAAAAAATTTATGCTGTACAATAGACTACTGACTAATCAAGCATAGAAGTGCTTGAGATGTACAATATTTACAGGATCAGGGAGTGGATCTCCCTCTGGAGACACAATTTGATAGGTGCCAGAACCATACTTTGCTGTAACAATGAAGGGACCTAACCAATTAGGTTCAAACTTTCCTTTCTTCTCACAGTTATGGAGGTTCTTCATGTTATGCTGCAGGACAAGATCACCAACCTCAAACTGACGAGGTTTGATCCTTTTGTTGAACTGAAGGTGAAGGTGATTTTGATACATGCGGAGGTGGTCTAGGGCATTGAGGCATCTCTCATCAAGGAGTTACAACTCTTGCAAGCAGGCAACTCTATATTCTTCTTTGGACAACAGATTCTTCAGAGAGATTCTGAGGGAAGGGAGCTCAATTTTGATGGGTAGAATAGCCTCAGTACCATAAACAAGGGAAAAGGGAGTGGCTCCCGTGGGTGTTTGAATGGAGGTGCAGTAAGCCCAAAGGGAAAGATTGAGGCAAAGGTGCCAATCACGGCCAGCTTCATCGACTGTCTTTTTGAGGATTCTGAGAATGGTTTTATTTGTAGCCTCAGCTTGACCATTGCTTTGTGGAAAGTACTTGGAAGAGGTATGGTGGGTAATGCTAAACTTCCTACATAGCTCTGTAACATCCTTGTTCTTGAAAGGTACTCCATTATCAGTAACAATGTCCAAAGGAATGCCATAGCAATAGATAAGATAGTTTAGAATAAACTTTGAAATCTATTTTTCAGTAGTGTAGGTGAGAGGAACAACTTTGACCCACTTGGTAGAGTATTCGGTAGTAGCCAGGATGTATTTATGGCCATTGGATGAAATAGGGAAAATTTGGCCAACAAGGTTGAGACCCTAGCGTGAAAAGGGCCAAGGGGTGATGGTGGGTTAGAGTGATTGGGAGGGAGTGTGTATCAAATTGCCATGCTGCTGACAACGTACACACTTCTTCACATAGTTGTAGGCATCTTGCTCCATAGTAGGCCAATAACATCTAGTACGTAAAATTTTTTTGGCCAACGTAAGTCCACTAGAATGGGCCCCACAGATTCCTTGATGTACCTCCTCTAGGGACGTTTGTGCTTCATCAAAATTTAGACATCTTAAAAGAGTTCCATCGAAATGCTTTCGGTAAA
>MU225706.1:2176336-2193567 GCA_018584345.1 Thuja plicata | reverse complement strand
GTTTGTTTGAGGATGAAGGTTTACAATACTTTGATTAAGGTCTTTCAACCTAAAGATTTGATTTGATTTTGATCTAATGCTCCAAAGGAAGGATGATGATGGAAGAAGTGGAAGAATGATCCAGAAGTCAGGTGTTACCTAATCATATTGTTCAAGAGTGAAAAAATCTCTGTTGAGTGAAAACTTGGCCATGAATTTGCAAACGTTATTGTTGTAGATGATTTTGTCAAATTTTTCACGATTTTCAATACCTTGTTTGATGGATGTTGCAATGTGTTGGAATTCCTTGGATTTATGGGTGGTTTACTTTTTCTCTCTAAGGACTGGAGATGTAGGCAGTTTAACTTTCTTGTGCTTTTTAAAACTGGTCATGTCATGGAAAAAATAATTTTGGCCAAGTGAATGAATGATTTAGGACAAGAGGTTCTAGGGTCCTGGAGATGGTCAAATTTTGATTATCTTGGCCAATTTTTTAAGCTCACTGTTTTGAAGCAGAGACGACAGTCTTAAACATAGACGATGATCTTCGTAGATGGTGATCTATGTAGACGGTGATCTACGTAGACGGAAAATCCAGAGTGGAGATGACCAACTGTGTCTAAGGCAGTGTGTTAAAATTCTAGGCAGATTTTTGATGTTCCATCTGATTTTGGGTAAATTGTTCGATGGCAAGAACTGATTTTAAGAACAAGCAAACCAGAAAATAACAAACACATGTCTCAAAAAAATCCAACAAGGGACAAAGCAACCTTGAGGGATACCATCAAATGTGACATTAAGGGATCTTGCTTTAACTTTGTAACATTTCAATTGTGTATGTTCAAGTGATTCTTTCAAATCACTTATGTTTTTACTGGGTCTAGCACATCGAAAAATAGTTCAAATAGTAGCTACCTTGGGAATTTGGCTTCGCATGAAATATTATAGGCCCATTGCTTGGTAGTCCTTCAGCTCACACAACATGTCACCATCAGAAGGGCGCCCATGTTTTTTCCTTTTGCCAGGTATTGTTTCCGTGCTACAAAGATCTCTTTCGTAACATAATACCCTGGGACATGTATGATGGGAATCTTGGGGGGAGATTCTTCCCTCCCCTTGCACTATAATAAGTCACCATTCATATGTGAATCAGGTAGTCTACTACTTTATAGTTACTAGTAAGTTTTCGTGGTGTCCCCGCAATCAATTTGTACGACGTGAGACACTTAAGTCTCTAGTTCAACCATGCCAGTATGCTGAGGATATTCACTCAGTATGGACTACCATTGAACATGACCTGCTTGATCTTGAAGGGATAAGGTGGACCTTTGGGTCACACCTTATTTATATACCAGCCAAAGGGATTACCAGTTTGAGGTCATCCTCTAAAGGGGAAGCACTCCCTCTAGACAGGCCTCTCTAGAAGCTTGATTGAGCTAAGTTTTCTCTTCACCCAAGATCCGCGAAGGTGAGGGGAGAGGATACGAATATAGTTTAATCAAAGTGTCACTTAATTTAAAGGGTTTTAAACTAATGACAAATAGCTTGAAAGAAGTGTTGAGAAACACTTCTTCAAACACACCAAAAAGAGTTCATTTCCAAATTGAACCTAATTAAAACAACTAAGTGTTTTCTACCTAAGCAAAAGACACAATAGTGTGTTTAATCATACATGTTCAATTTATTTCCCACTCAGCAAAAAGAAAAACTTGAAAGGTGTTCTTGATTCGCTTTAAGTCATTCAAGAATTACGAGATTCATTCTCTTAAACATTCAAGATTGAGTGAGGTTTATTTTATGCAATATACATTCCAAGAAAAGTGATTAAACATACAAGTTCATTTAAATATCCCTCAGAAAATCAATCACAGAACCTGCATGAACTAGTTAGTAGTTTGGAATCTCAAATGTGTTAAAAAACACAAAACTCAAAAAAAATAGATGCAGATGGTGGATTATTGCAGACGGTGATCTGCACAGTTGATGATCTGCACAGACGGTGATCTGTGGAATACCTATGTAGACGACAAAAAATAGACAGTTAGATTTTTATAAAAAGGAAACAGACCTATTAAAATTGAGAAATAGCATTTTTATCAAATTACTCAGTATTTAACCCTTAAAAAGTTTATCTCTGTCAGAAACCAGAGAGTTAAAAATACTAAAAATTAATAAAAAATAGTTTTAAAACCACATTTTGATAAGTCATTTTTAGACAGGCAGAGATGGTGAAGATTCTGCATAGATGACCAAGTTTCAGAGACGGTGATCTGCGGAGAAAGTGACTCTAGAGTGGAGATGGGTCTGTGTTAAATTTCTTTGAACTGCAAAAAATCTGTAAAAAATGTTAGAAAATAAGGGACGTGGGTCCCACCGGGCGTGCCAAAATATATATGCTAGAAAACTACCTATTGGGAGCATGCTCAGACATGCAAATGTTAGAGATATACATCAATAAACTATATTACATATCTAAAAACATACTCTAAAACAAGACTTCCACCATAACCTCAGATGAGCTGAACAAGGGCACCCAATGCCTTGTTGATTTGCTCTTAGAGATGCTATGTGGGTGTGCTCTCCCAACATAATATTACAAATCCTACTATGATAGCAATGCAAGCTAAGAGAGTGAAGAACTCAAGAACAAGTATGAGGAACTTGTCTCAAGCCATCACAATGATGAAAATGCAAGCTTTAAACTAGGACGCTAATGCAAGATTCAACTAAGAAAGTAGAACTATGATTCATTCCATATTAAACCTAAGATGTGATATCTAGATTCAACCATGAAATAACATGAAAATAAACTAAGATTACTATGAAATGCTAAATTTCTTAAGAAATCCTAGAAACAAACTAGCATAATAACAATGCATAAATGAGAGATGATTTGCTCTTGAGAAAGACCTTTATTTATAGAGTTTTTGGAGGAGAGAGAGGGCTTGGATGAGGTGGAGCTCATGTGGCATTCACATAGGTGCCACATGAGGGACACATAAGCCATGCAAGAGGCCCACTTTTCTCACACGTGTGTGAGCAACTTTGGATGTGATGGGTCAAAGTGTACTTAAAGTACACATGTGAAGGATCTTGTAAGAAGGTGTAAGAGGGTGTAAGAGTTTTGGACCAATGAGACACTTTTAGAAACTGTAAGAAGGTGTCATCATAGGTGTAAGAAACCTTGTTGGCACCAAATAAGGATTATTTGAAAAAGTCAATTTTTGGAAATTTGCTCACACATGTGTGAGCAAATAATTAGGACTAATTGTTGTAGAAATCAAGAAATTAGCTTAATTAACCTTAGTTAATTAATGAATAGGTTTATTTGGTGAGAGTGATGTGAGATAGGGTAGGATCTAGGTTCAAATTAGCATAATCTAAATTAGATTTAGATTAATTGTGGTTTAGTAGAATTTAGGTCATGTGAAGGAATAAATAAATTAAAAATTTATTTAAAGGGAATCAATGAAGGATAATGTATTAAATAAGATTTAATACATTAAAAGGGGGAGTATTTAAATTAAATTTAAATACTAAGGAGAATGAATCATATTTAATTAAATAGATAGAAGAATATAACAAATATAATCAATTAAAATTAACTATAATGTTATGAGAATATTAATTAAATTAATATAAGGACGATTTTGGACGTCTACAGTATCTAGGCAGGAATTATATTTCTATGCAGGCTCTTTAGAGAGCCACATGCCCGGAACTTCTCAGCATGGATGTATTACTTTCTCTACTGCATCACCACCCACAGTCAGACCTTCAATTAGGCGGCTATCATCGCCAACTATGTGGACACATAGCTAAAGAGCATCCTCCAGACCTCAAAGTTCCACATGATATCCTACATACTATGGGCACTGGCCCAATAGAGACCTTCTTTTCAAGGTTTATAGAAAGTGGGCATTCCTGGGAATGGTCCCAGCTAGTTGGTGCCATGGGACCATTATCCCTAGGTCCAGTGGGAACTTAGATTCCCTAAAATTTTTAAGGTAAATGACGTGTTCATTTACCAAAATATTTTGAAACTTACTCGGGACTCCAGATATCGATTGTCACAAGAGGCGATGAACCTGGTGAGTACTTACGGGAATTACTTCATTCAATTTCAGTAGGATACATACATTCAGGTGACCAAATTCTCCAAGAAACCCTATCTTCTTCCTCGATATTGCAGGGATAGAGTTATTCTTTTGGAGTACTACAGACAGATTCTGGAGCTGCATGCCCTCTTCACATTGAAGAAGGTTACCAACATCCTGTTCCTAATTTATTTTTGGAACTATTCTTGCAGCCTTGCCACGGCGAAGGTGGAAGATAATGAACTGAAGAGTTTGGGACTGATGGAATTCCACCACACCAGAAGCAATTTTGATCCACTGGGTAAAATAGTAATGATGCTTCCCTGGGCATCCCCACCACATGTAGAAGATATTGAGGATTTTCGGGTGGATTTCGAGAACAGTTATGATCTCCAGGCCTGCCATCATTCATGGATGTCCAAATTTGTGATGAAAGCCCTCAACCTTTGGGGTTTTCCAAAGGGTTTTTCAAATGACGGGCCCTCGGAGGACGCATTGTACAAAGAACATGGGTTAGATAAGTTAGATCTTCCTCTGGTTGATTGGGGCACCCTAAAGGATTTAACAATTGAGGGGGTATGCTGCCCCATTATAGATAACATTCACAAGTATTTTGAGCGGATGTGTCCAAGGAGCACCTGGAAAGGACCAATTGTTTAGAGGTCCACTTTGACCTCTAAAGTCATAGGACCCAGCACACATAAGGGGAAGGAGAAAAAGATACCCCAGCCCAAGGACCTCCTAAAGGTCCACTCCCCATAATAGCACAGATACAAGAGAAAATAGAGGCATCGAGGCTGATGAGCCAGAAGATCAGTGCACAACTTTCCCATGGCCTCCTCGCAACTCCAGTATCATCTTCCCCCCAGTGGGATCCCCGTCATTGGCCACACTAATGAGAAGATAGAAATTCACTGAGGTGGTATCTGTAAATATTCTAGATGCCAAGGCCCCACTACAAATAAAGAAGAAGCAGAAGGTGAACCCCATCCAAGCACAGACGCGGGCCCCGGTATGCCTAACATTCCCCCAGTAGAAGTAAGTTTGGATTCCCCTGAACTAGAGGATATAATAGAGGACTCTCCCCCACTTGATGACTTTGATGATATCTTTGGGACATATGAGCTTATGAACCTACATGGGGATATAGATCACATGCTAGAAGAAATCACCGCCTAGGAAAAGGAAGAGATCCCCACTAAAAAGGAAGTCCCAGAGCAAGAAGTTGTCACAGAGCAAGAAGAATAGGAAGAAGCACAAAAGGAGCCCGAGCGGGAGAAAACACCGGTCTAGGAGATCAAGAAATAACCAAGGAAAACAATGAATTAGCAACCAGCGACTAGGGAAACCAGACCCACAGGATCAACCGTACCCCCAATGATCACGCTCTAGATGCCTTTGGTTACTCCGGGTGACCAAGCACCCCAGAGTACATTCAGTGAGGTAATCACAATAGCCCAAATGTTGAACCTAGGCCAGATGCCTCAGCCACCTCCAAAAAATGTTCCAATGGAGGAGGATATCTCAGTGAAAGATGCTGAAGAAGAACAATAGAAACAAGATGAGGGGAGAATCTTTGAGGATATAAATGTTAATTCGCCCGATGTTGAGAAGGATGGGAAAATCCCCAAAGATACAGGTGATACTGATACTAGTAGAGAAGAAACCCTGGACATCACAAAAGAGTATGCCAACAGGGCAGAAGATAATGAGGCCCCCAGAGAGCAAGAACAGGAACAGGAGCAAGAAAAAGAAAAAGAGCCCAATGACACTGCAAATATCAGGAATGCACCACTAGATTTTGAAGGGAAGTCCCAACACCCAGGCCTTGGCAGAAAAACTACCCAGCCACCGCAATGGCTGGTGGAATCCAAAAATAGGAAGGCCCTAACGGTTGCAATAGGTGTTCCACTCTCCCTCAGTGAAATGATGGCCCAAAAATAGAGGCCAAGAAGCGTAAGAAGGTCCGGATAGTCCATACCCTCCGGACTGGTCCTAAAGGAAGGCAGTGGTGGTAAGGGCTGAAGACTATACAATCATAGAGGTGCCTCTGGGGAGGAGAGATAAGTAGGGAGAATTGGACCTGCTACGAGAGGCAACCCTGTATAATAAATATGCCCAGAAGTTGAAGGAGGAAAGAGAAAACAATAAGAATCTCCTCGGGCTTCTGACAGAACTTACACAACCCCTAGCTGAGATCTATTTAGAAGCTTCTACCTCTGGATTACGACTTTCACAAGGTGACGTGGATACTCTAAGGGCCTTGAAGAAGAAGGCCTAGGCTATGGATGGGTGGATCACCAAGCATATAGTCAGTGTAAGGCAATTTTTAGTTGTATTGCTCCCAAATCTTTACCAGATCAACAATCTCCTGAATCAGGTGATCATCTCCACTACCTTATGGGAGGGAGACTTAGAAAAACATGAAGGATGGAAAGCCAGGTTGGATGAAATCTTTAATGCTAGGGAAGAAACCATCATAGAGGCAAGAATTTTGGGGTAAGAATCATTCACGTCCCCGGGCCCAGTACTCTAGACTTGGCCTCAAGATTGAGGTATGCAAGCAACTGGTTAAGGCCCTAAGAGAGAAATTAACTGCGGTCTGGTATCCTTTGGGCCTATTTAAAGCATTCATGGTAAGGGTGTCTCAAGTCAACCCCTTCACCACCGAAACATGCACCCTAGAGGATTATGTCCTCAGTAAGTACGATGAGCTAATGGAGTCCCTATATCAGTCTGCCAGGGACTTCAATAGAGGAAGGTTATGAAGATTATCTAAGATGATGCTCTGGGCACATGATGCCATAAAAATAGTAGATGAATTGTAGAACGGGGCCGAAGAAGTTGAGGAGAAGTTTGAGGCTATCCGTGATCGGTGGAACGACATTAAAGACATAGATGAGGATGACATCAACCAAGTTTTGGAGGCATTTAAGAATAGTAAAGGGAAATAACATTCTCTGGATTCCAAATATTTTCACCAGCAGGGTACATTTTGAACATCCTTTATTCTTCGAGTGCAAGCTCCTGGATCCCGAAGTCCTAGATCCAACAATTTTGTATTCTTTTGATGACTCGCATCTAGGTTCCCCAGAGCCAACCGCTAATTATCAGACATTTAATAAGGGTGTCAGAAAGTAGGTGACCCCAGCAAGGTACATTAGCTCGAGGGATGGTTCTGACAGGTGGTCTTCCCAAGGCACCGCTCCAACATTAAACACCTGGTGCATCAGAGATAGTGATCTGCTTTTACATTGATGAGGTATGTAGCCTCAAACCCCAGGGGATCAGATTTCTTCTATTCTTCCTCTGGCTCTCTTCTCAAGGCCGATTCTTCTATACCTCTTTCTTGTCTTCTTCTGCTGATCTATCAAACCTCTACTCTTTTTGAGGTTGTTGTAACATGGTGCAGGTAGTACCAGCCACCAGAAATTGTATTTTATTGTTGAGTGTAAAGTTAGATTAGGTTAACTTTAGGGTAACCTTTGTGTATAAATAATGAGTCTGACCTAATTCCAAGGGTCAGTGAAATTGATGATTTTACAGTCCATAGAAATAGCATTTCAAGCTTTTATTTCTTGTAGTTGCAGAGCTCAATGCTCAGTAGTTCTTAGCAGTTCTTGGTAGATAGATACTCCCTTGGAGTTGTTGATGTACAACACAAAAGAGTATTAACACAAGAGATCTCTGAGTTAATACTCTTTTGTGCTATATGTTTCTGATGTCCCTTTCTCTAAAGTATTAAGTAGATTAATGACCTCTTTTCCCCTTTCTATTGAATATGTATGAACTGATGGTTCTGTATGCATTCAGTATTTAGTGTAGTATGTTAGAGCATGGTTGATGTTTTAAATGTATCTGCATAACTATAGGTAGAATGGATACTCTCTAACCCTGGCATATCTTTTGAAGTTTATTTGATAATCCTAATGCATGCTTGCAGGAAACCCCGACCTAACAAAATCCCCAGAGAAGATGAGCCAAGAAAAAATAGCTATCCCCTCGAACAAAATAGTCACACTCCCAACTTAGCTCCCGCACTATTGAGACCCGACTCTCAGGTGCTTGAAGGCTCAAAAAATTTATTCCCTGCACAACCTTTATAGGAAAAGTTGGTTG
Organism: Thuja plicata; assembly: GCA_018584345.1. Classification (NCBI taxonomy): domain Eukaryota; kingdom Viridiplantae; phylum Streptophyta; class Pinopsida; order Cupressales; family Cupressaceae; genus Thuja; species Thuja plicata. Next base: position 2,185,372 of record MU225706.1, on the reverse strand, counting down.
GTACCCCGATACCCGGTGACAACTTACCTCTGTTGGCGGACCGATCACAAAGTCCTGTCAAAAGGAAATGGACAAATGGAGTCCAAAGAGTATTTTTTTTTGGGTTTATCCTTCTCTTGTTTGAGTGTTGCAAGTTCTTCTTGCATCAAGGTCATTTTTTTGGTGAGAATAGAGATAGGGGTTGATATCTCTTTTTTCTTTAGTTTTTCAACATCATAATCTTTAGGTAATTTTACTCCAATGGATGCTAGATGGAGAAAGTATTTCTCTTTGTCTTCACCAATTATCTTTTCCAATTTTCTTTGGAATTTCCTACTTTGTTTGAGTCTATTGTACTCATCTTCATGAATGTCCTCATCACTTTCTGACTCAAACAAAGGGTGTGTGATGTTGATGTCTTCCTTATTATTGGTATTGTCTAGATCTCACTGGTTTTTCTCATGGTTGTATTCTTCGAAGGCATTAGCCCATTCATCTCTAGCAGCATCCATTGCTGGTGAGTCTGTGTCAACTAAAGGATTGCGAGATGTCTCTCCTTTTTGAAAATGTAGCAATTTAGGAGGTACTTCTGATTCATCAACTAGATACTTGTTACATCTTGTGTTAACCATGAAGTTGTATCTCAACTATGTCCAAAGTTTCCCAATAGTGTCAAGTGAGGTCTCAAATCATTCAAGTAAAAGTGTCCAAATTGTGAAAGTTTGTTTGTGTTTGGTGAAAGTGGATGACTCCAACATCAAAGGGTTAGAATGCCCTGATAATGAACTAGGAATTAAGTTGTTTTTAAGAGTGAGTAGACCACACATTTTGAGATAGATTGTAAGATTTCGAAATGACATGCAAGGTAGACCTGAAATTTTTTTTGAAACAACAATAGAGAGACCGGAAGAAGCAACATGGTCAGACTAATGAGCCAAAGGGTATCCAAATAAACTGATTTTCTCTGAGAGGCAACTATGCAAGTGCCCACTGTCCTAGATGAAACACTCTACATGCAAGGTAGGAAAGACTAGATGCAAGATTTTGCAAAACCAGATGCAAGCCTAAGTATCCTGGATGCGACCTTTCTCCCTAAAAGTGATGAAAGATTGACCAAACGAAATCTTGTACCTTGAATGTGAGTTTGCACAACTAGATGCGATCCAGGATAGACTAAATAGGACTCTCTGATGTTCTATCAATTTGCTCTCTGATTTGTCTTGAAGTTTGTGCAAATTTGTCTGATAGTAGGTTGTTTTTGAGTCTTTCCAGTGAGTGAAAAATATAGTATGTAGCTATAGGATTGAATTTTGTTTCTTGTTTGAAAGGTTTATCTGTTTAGTGATCTTTTAAGCACATCAAGCATTGTTGCATTGTTAGGGGTGAACAAACACATATTTACTCCATATTTTCTAAAGAGAGGATAAAATCCTTGCTCGTTGACTTAGGTACACACTCAAATGCTAATCGGAATATGGCAACCACCAAGCATGTAATGGCTCCAGTCATGATGCCATATTAGCTGACTCCAAATGCAAGTCAGGACATGAAATGACAAGTATCTTGGGGCAATTAATTTTTGCCTTGCACAAATATTATCACCCTTTCGGGGATGAATCAGGTATTTTGACTACAAAGTTTTTTGTTTATGATGGGGCAATCCGTTCAAAACCGTCTCCCTTAGAATTGCACAAGGAAAAATTGAGGCATATAGCCCTATGAGTACTCAAATATGTGTAGTCTCGCAAGCAAGATTCAAGCGGCTCCACTCTACACATACCCAAGCATGTTCAAGGAATAATGTCAAAATTCTAAGAACAAAACCAATTCCGTCTTCCGAGGCTTTGGCCTACAAGGAATCAATTATTTATAGTGAGTTGGAAGGGTTGGTGTAAACCAGTCCTCACTTGAGTCATTCCCGGGAGATTTTTTCCTCAACCGGCAGACCCTCTAATGTTGAATAAGCATACAAAGGATTGGCGAGCTTAGGATTTCAAGATTTATGATTCTTTGAAATAAGAATAGAATACTTTGCTAGTCCATGTCATTTTATCCCAAAAACACTTCAATCACTTGTTCATTACCTCAAACCACTTCACTCACAACTCAATCCCCCATACCGAGTTTTTGATTCCCCCACTTGGAAGGAAGAGCAAATCCTCTAGTGAGACTGAAAAGTAAGCTTAAGCCTGATTTAGATATTCTTAAGTTAACGAAAACACACGTACTTGAAAGAAAAGTTTGCTTGGTCTTTGACCACAATATTTAATGCTTTTCTTGTTCAATTAAAAATCCCAAATTTAGATAATGAAGTTCTTTCTTTCCCACAAAATTTAGGTGACTTGTGTTGTTCAATTACTTGTCCAAAGGGAAATTTAAACTGTGAATCTTGTTCAATTAATCCCATGAAGTTTAATGATTTTCTTGTTCAATTACTTTGCCAAAAATGAATTAAACGATGAGTTTGTTTTCCTTGTTTGATTAATCCAAATTCCTCTCAAATTTTAGACCAACTTTTGATTTTCTGATTTTCCTTGAAGGAAAAGAGCATACTAATCTGGTTGTTTTAACAAGTGATTAGAAAACATGTCTTAGTTTCAATGCCTCAAACAAATAAAATTAAATCAAGCTATTAAACCACCTGTGAACCATAAGTTAGTAATTTCTCTCCAAATCTTTTTGTAAAAGAGTCTCTGATGGCAATCTATAAATGAAAGTTAGGCTGTTTAAAAGACAAAAATAAAAAACATGCAAAGGTTAATGGTTAGATTTTCAAATTTCAACCTTAAAAACTAGATGCGATCCTATCCTACTAATTATGACTGCATTTCCTGAAAATGATCCAGAATTAACCAGATGCAATCAAATACACCAAAAATGATATAATGTATACCAGATGCGAGCCTTTACCAAAAATAATGTAGGATTTCTAGGATGCGAAATCTGATATCCGTGGTGCAATCTAGGATTCTGCGATGTGATCCAATATACGAGATGCGAGTCTTGGTGACCAAAAATGACTCTGTTCCTGAAACCTAGGAAGACAAATTAGTAGAAAATGAATTGAAAGTGAGGTAAAATTTGAGATTTGGCCCCACGGTGGGTGCTATAAATGTGTGTGTTATTTTATGGTTCCTGTAACTGAAAAAAAAAACACTTCAATAAGTCATTGTATTAGTGAAAAATAAGGATTAGCAAGCATATCAATCATTAAAATTGACCTATTGCTTCCTATCTAGGAGTGTAAAAAATGCTACAATTGCCCTTAGATTATGCATTTATCAGTGACATATACAACCTAGAATGAAAGATTTAAATGAAACTAATCTTCGTGCTCAAGAAATAGGCATTCTAAGCTCTAAAAATGAAGATTATAACAATGCATAATAAGAAAGCTAAAGTGCCATATAGATCTCTAATAATATGAATAACATAACAATGCTTTCAACAATCTGAAATCGGGGGCCCATTAACCTTAAAACTCATTCTATATATAGAACAAATTAGGAGTGAGAGGAGAGATAAGGCCATAAATTAATGTGTAAGAGCCTTAATGAGGGATAACATTTATGAGGCATGGTGAGGGTATAAGCATTAATGATGGATTTATGAGAGCATTTATGAGGCATGGTGAGGGTGTAAGTCCAAGCTTGAGAAAGTGGACTTTGGGGAAGGGAAGCTTGAGAATGTTGACTTTGGAGAATGAGTTGAATTCTTATTCAAAAGATTAGGAATGTGACATCATTAGGAAGAGGGTTAAGATGTGATTAAGATTAGAACTAGGCTTAGCATGGGTGAAGGGGTTGGGATTAGTTCAAACCCAAGGTTAAGGTGGTTGAGATAGGTTAGGTTAGGGGTTAAAGGGAATATTAATGAAATGAATTATATAAATAATATATTCATTCAATAATAGGGGAAATTAATTATTTAAGCTTTTGGTCACTTTTGATAATTAATTAGGACTATCGCCAATTAATTAAAGTAATTAGGCTAGGGGGTTGGCTTTTTGCAAGTGAGGAGGTGTAATTAGGATTTTATTTAATTCCTTTTAATTAATTAACTTAGCCATTTTTTGATTTGTTTTGATAGAATTTAATTGATTTGATTTGATTGGCTAAGGTAATTAATGTAATTTAGTGATTAAATCACTTAGGAGATTAAATTTGATTTAAATGAATTATGCCAGTAAATTGAAGAATTGTCTTGACATAATTGGGGGTAAGATCACACTTAGGGAAAACAGGGTCTATGGTCAGAGCAAACCAAATAAGGGTGGGTACACTAACCACTAGAGGGTGATCTAGGAAAGAATGATGGATTCAGGTTTGCAAGAACAACTATTAGTTACCCTAGATGATCTTGATTAGTCTAAAGAAGAAGTTCAAGAGTTACAAAGGAATCTTAGAGAAGAAGAAATATTCATTACACAATTAAAAATACACTTAAAGAAAGAAAAGATGAAAATAAGGGACTTTTGTGATCGGTTATAATAAAAGGATAGTGGGAGCTCAGATGATGAATAGTTGAATCACGGCTTGAAGGAAAAGACTGAAGAATGTGATAAAATTAAGAGAGAGAGAGAGAGAGAGAGAGAGAGAGAGAGAGAGAGAGAGAGAGAGTCTATATGGTGGAATATTGGCATGTTGGATGTATTTAATTGATGTCAACATATTAGAGAAATCAGAGGAGCCATAAGAATTGATCACATGATCTATTTGATTATTGCTAACTTAACTATTGTAAGTTAGCCACTCGAACATGATGTTCAGAGGTCCGGTGAGAATCAAATATTGTAGATATGAAGTCACACATGTGGGATATTGCTAAAAAAGGAAAATACTTAGTTCACTCCAATTTTTAGAGGATATCATCAAGATTTGGGTACGATTCAAGGTCAAGATTGTTGATTGGAAAACTAGGTGACAAACAATGTTGACAAGAAGACAAAAAGAGATTTGGTGTGCACAATAAAGTTATAATTTCATGGAGTGAACCTAGGAGTTTTTTGGGGACATACTCAGGTGTATTCAGCTCAAAGGGTTTGTACTTTAGAGGTTCACAAGGCATAATCTTATTGTCTTAGAGACTGTTGACAATGTTCTTCAGGTTCGGTGAAAAAGAGATGGAGAATCCAATGGATGTGGTGGATTTGAATGTTTGAGTGTTTATAATGATTCTATAGGATGTTCTTAAAGTATGTTATTTATGATTTGGTGATACACATGGATCACAAGGATTATATTGGTGGATTTTTTGGTTAATAATAATGTTTTTATTATTATTCATGTTCTTTGCTGACTTAGTTGGTAAATCATGTTGCGCAAGTGTTAAATCATGAAATCTATGTGTTTTACGATCTGAAGGTGGTTTATATAGGTCATGGATATAATTTAATAGTAAGATGGATTTGAGTCAAGATATTTGGTGTATTGATTTGAAGAGATGATGAATTAGGTTTTTTTGACCTAGTTCCTGGTATAAGATAATGAATTAGGGCAAGTTCAAGGTGCAGATCATGGATGAAAATGATAGAGGTGGATAGAAGAGGAATATCCTGATTAAGTGGTGATAAAAAGTGTTTCAACAAGGGGTTGAATAGAGATCTACATTGTGCTACATTAGAGTTGTATCAGACATAAGGTAGATTTCATTTACATAGATCAAAAAAGTATAGATCATTGTAGTGATCAGATTGTAAGGTAGTGAGCCTTCCTCAGGGTTGTAGCTCAAGGCATTTTATATGAAAAGTGAGCTCTAAGAAGTGAGCTTGAATTCATGTCTGTTCCTATTTATTGTAATAAGTTTATACTTATGACAAGGTATTTACTTATTGTGAGTAATCATCTCCACCATGGTTTTTCCCCTAATAGGGTTTCCATGATAAAAAATCTTGTTTCAATTGTGCAGATGTGATTATTATTTGTGTATGCATGAATATTTTCCTTCCAAGTAATTAGATTAAAACTTAGGTTATTTATGTTTGAAGGGTTTTAAGGACTAAGAGATAAAATTTCAAAGTTTATAGAATAACTAATTCACCCCCTCTTAGTTGTTCACTGTCATATTAATAGAAATTGGTATCAGATCTTGGACATTTGAGGGAAGCTTACAAACTTAAGGGAGATCCAATATGATAGCTTATATGAAGTATAATCCAAGGTTTGAGGGAACAAGATACCCTATATGGAAAGGTCATATTATCAATCATCTCAGATGCATTGGAAAAGGTTACTGGACCATCATAAAGAAATCCTACACCCCTCCTGAAGATCTATCTATGAATACACCAGATGAAAAGAAGTAATTTGAGTATAATATTAAAGCATAGGAAGCATTGTTAAGTGCCCTATAAGATTCAAAGTACACAAATGTGATGGAACTAGAGACTGATCATGAGATATGGACAAAGTTAGAAACACTTCATGAAGGTGATGCATGTGTTAAGAAAGCCAGGTTACAAAGCTTGAAAGAAAGGTACGAGTCCCCGACAATGTCTAAGGATGAGAATATCAGTTCTTACATGTTAAAGATAAATGAATTAGTCTGTAGTGTCAGATGTGCCAGTGATGTATTGGATGAAGGATGAATTATTTCAAAGGTGTTGAGATCTATGCCTCCTGCATACAAGAGAAAAGTTTCTGCTATTGAATAAATCAAAATTAAAGAAGAAGAAGAAGAAGCTATTGTGACAAGAGATACATTGGTTTGTAAGTTATCTAATTTTGAAATGAGTGAGTTTGGGGATTATTTACCCAAAGTTGAATCAACTTTCAAGGCTACAATATCAGGAAGATACATGCATAGATTAGATCTAGGTGAAGGATCTACAAGAAGAGTGTCAAGGTTTGAAAAGGAGATGAGATAGATTGAAGAAGAAGAGAAAGAGATTCAATAATTGGAAGCACTGGTTGTAAGGAGACTAACAAAAGGATCTAGTAAGTACAAAGGGAAAATTCCTTTTAAATTCTTTTAGTGTAAGAAGATAGGGCGTTATGCCTCTGGATATCTAGAGAGGTTTCCCAAGTATAAGTCTAATAAATATAGAAATGAGATAAAATGTCATTATGCTATGTATTATGAAGGAGTCATTGAAGATGAATAAGATAATGTTAAAAGTGATCACGAACATGTGTATGAAACTATTAAATATGATGGACCTAAATCTCTAGATCCTATGCCTAACAATTTCATTGGATGTGTTGTTGAGGAAAAGGATTTAGCTTCTCAAGTTATCAAAAGAGATGAATATATTATTGATAGTGATTTCTCTCATCATATGACTGGTGAGAAGAACAAATTATTAAGATTTGAAAGGTATGATGGTGGAATGGTAAGATGGGGAAATAATTCTAGTTGTATGATTAGAGGAAGATGATCTATCTCCTTAGATGGTAAGAATACTACTGAAGATGTGTTGTATGTAGAAGGTTTAAAGAAAAATCTTATCAGTGTTGGACAAATGATGGAAAAAGGATATGGCTTGCATTTAAAGGATGACAATTGTAAAATTGTGAATGATTGTGCAATAGAAATTGCTACTAGCTCAAAAAAAGGTAATGCATTCCATTTGAATGGTGGACATAAAAATTGTTTCATTGAAAAAATTGATGAAAGTTGGTTATGACACAAAAGACTATGTCATGTGAATTTTGACAATATTATGATATTAAGTTATAATCATGTTGTTTAGGATATCCATCAAGTAAAAAAGACTATTAATACTACTTGCAAGGAATGCCAACTAGGTAAGCAAACAAGAACTACTTTCAGATCAGAAAGTTAAAAATTCTAATGGTTTGCTTGATCTAATACATATTGATTTGTGTGGACCATAAAAGATAAGGAGTATGCAAGGTGATAGATATTTTATGATACTTATTGATGACTACTCTAGAATGGTTTGGGTTACCTTCTTGAAGGAAAAGTTCAAAGCACTTGATAAGTTCAAGATTTTTAAGAATCTGGTTGAGAGTGATAGAATTTAAAGTGAAATGTCTAAGATTAGACAAAGGTGGTGAATTCACATTTGGTGAGTTTAACTCCTTTTGTGAAAAAAAATGAAATTAAGAGGCAACTCTCAGTCCCACGGACATCGCAAAAAAATGGGGTTGTTGAAAGGAAGAACATGTCAATACTTGACACTGTTAGAGTAAAAAGGTATTTTTACTGATTAATTAAATCATTATTGATTTAATTATTAAGAAACCTTATTCACTTATTAATTAAATAATTATTGATTTAATTATTAAGTCACCTTTTTATCTCTAGTTTACTTAAGCTAAACTTTAGGCATGTTATAATTAATTCTTTTATTAATTATTCATGCAACCTAGGTTTCTCCACCTTTTGGTGTTTGATCTCCTTTATAAGGATTGATCTCTTTGTATTTTGTAATTCAACTTCTCATTCCATTATTATTGAATCAATTGAGGATGTTTCCTCTTTCACAGATCTGTTGTTTTTGGCCTCCATAGATTTTGCTTCTTTATTTATGTGACAGGTGTTTGCTGTTGGCAAGTGTTGATATTTATTTGATATGAGATACTTATGGGTTGTCATTTATGGAAACATATCTAGTTTATTGATCGCTTGGAATGAAGTTTAGTTTTGGAGATACAGTCTTCAAAATGACTTAGTATAGAAGCAAAAGAGTATGACAATATTGTTTTGGGTATCGAAGATGAAGTACGATGAGTTATGAATTGCAATCTTAGTGAAAGATACTATGGGGTATGTATGACCTTCACCTAAGATTGATTTATTTTGGGTGTTGATTACAGTGAGTTAGAGAGATTTGAAGACAAGCAAAGACAACAAAGCAGTGTAACAGAGCAGTTGAATAGTAGCAAAGATTTAAGGAGTATGGTGTGAACTCCTGGCAAGCTATGTCAGATTATAATTTTGGATAACCTATATTTTGGTTATGTAAGAGCAAATAATTTGTATTTTCTCTTTACATTATTTATTTATGTATTGATAGCTGACTATGCGATAATGTTAAGAGAGTCGACTTGATGTGGAGAAAGATACATATATATATCTATATATATATATATA
>MU225706.1:2161287-2176286 GCA_018584345.1 Thuja plicata | reverse complement strand
TATATATATATATATGAAGAATTTTTGTAAAGAAAAGTTATAGATGGATGAGCGAATGTATATGTTTATGTGTGTATGCGAATGGTAGAGAAGAGGATGACATAGATCATTAAAATAATATGACTGGAACTATCTAAGCATTGAAGATGCTTCTTTTTGTTTATTACTGAGAACACTTTGTAACATAATTTTTGTTGTAAGAGTTGTAAGCTTAGTTGGCCCCTAACAAGGTGTTGTATAACTTTAACAGGGTTGTTATTCCTTTAACAAGGAAATGTACTATGTAATATTCAGCTCCTAAGATGGCTAGGTCTCCTAACAGGGACATTATAATTTAGCGAATGCTTGTGGGTACCATCCCCACTGGGGTTTTCCCTTGGCTAGGGTTTTGTCAACAACAAATAACGGTGTTATGATTTTTGCGTTATTTGTTTATGTTCTTTTCATTTTAGCAAGCTTATGGTTTATTTGGAATTGGTTTAAGTTTAATTTAAAGTGATGTAATACTGATTCACCCCCCCTCTCAGTATTACTTAATCCTAACAATTGGTATCAGAGATTTTGGCCTTTGGAGAGAACTTCTAATAGCTTAAGGGAGATCATAATGGATTCAAAAAATTTACCAAGAGAACTTTGAAGCAACACTTGAAGACCTTGATAAAGAAAAAGCAGAAAATGGTGACTTGAGATTAAAATTAAGGAGAGCTGAGGGATTCATCAAGAAACTTAAGGATCAGCTTGAACTTTCTAGAAATCAGATACATGATCTTATGGTTCAGATAAAAGAAGATCTAGACAATGATAATTCAGATCAGATAAAGCAACTTGAACAAGAGAATGATACTTTGAAGCTTGAGAATGAAATGATGGCTAAAGAGATTCAAAAAGAAAAGAATGCTAAGATCAAGACTGAAGAAGCTTTGAAAGATGCTAATACTCTGATGGGACAAATGAATATTTACCTTGACCATTACAAGAACAAGTATCTAGAATTAGAGAAATATAATCAGATCATAAAAGGTGAACTTGTTGAGACAAAGAAACACATTGAGAAACTTCACATGAGCAGTGAATTGATTAATATTTAGAGAGACAGACAGAAACCGAAAGGTGATATGAATGGTATTGTGTTGAATTAAGATGAATGCTCTAAGAATCAAGAAGAAAAATTTGATGCGAAGATTGATGCAGAAAAACCTATTCTTGAAGAACCTAAATGACAGATCAGAACTTTCAGAGGAAGATGTTTTGGATATAACAAGTTTGGACACATGAAGAGAGATTGCAGAGGTAATACCCAATTCAAAACTTTTTCTAGTTATTGTTTTAATTGCAATACATATGGGCACAAGAAAGAAGAATGCAGAAAACCTGATCAAACTAGATACAGACAAGACAAAAATAGAGGAGAATCAACAGCTAAGGTCACATGTTACAAATGCAAAAACCTTGGACACATTGAAAGGAATTGTAAATTACAAGTTAATCAGTACAGTAAACCTCCTATATGATACAAATGTAACAATCCAGGTTATATAGAAAAGTTTTGCAAATATATTGGAGTAAACAACATAAGAGTGCCACGTCCTATGGATATTAAGAGGGATGACAGTAATAATGGTAAGAGTCTTGTAGAATACAAGAGTGACTCTGACAATTATTTCAAGAAAGTAGAAGATAATAATAGTGGTAAAGCATAGAGAGTCAAAGAGTCTAATGATGTATTGGTTCAGGAAGAGACAGTAGATGCTACTAGATGTTAGATTGATGCTAGCAAAGAAGAATCAACCTAATTGACCGAGAATGGCCTTAGGGGGAGAATTGGATGAGAAAAAAAAGTATCCATCCCCTAATTATGTGGATTAATCTCTAGTGAGCTTAGGTATGGTATTGGCCAACATCATGGAACTTATCTCTAAAAGTGCAACATTGGACGATGCATATTTTGTGATCGTGAGATTTTTGATTGACTGTGTATGTTTTGAGGCAGTTTTACCTAGGGTGAAATGGTGTTACCCTATGGGCTATAAAGCTGGTTCTGAGGTCCTAACTATGTAGATTGAACATGTGTTGGCATCTGAGATAGATACATCTGAGGAGAGATGGGACACGTATGAGGAAAAGTCATCTAAAGTCAGAGAAGAGAAGACCAGAGGCATGAAGAAAAGGAAATTAGAAAGCATTTTTGATGAATGTAGAAGTAGGTAGGTTTGAATAAAGAAGAGTTGAGAGAAGTAAAGAAGAAGATAGCCAATCAATCTTCTAGATTGGCAAATACTGCCACTATAGCCCTTCCACCTCCAGAGATTGAGAAGGTAACTAGTTCACCTTCTACAATTATTGATGTATCCACCCCTTCACCACCACTAAAGACATCAAAAGAAGAGGCAATAAAGATCATAACTTGGATAAGCACTAGATCCACTAAACTGGATTTACCTCCTAAGGATCAGAGGACTAAAGGAGAAGAGAAGAAAATAGAAAAAGAGACAACTAGTGACAGAAAAGTGTGGAAGCCAGACTTGAAGATGATTGAAAAGAGAGCTATTGAGAAATGGAAGCTTGATTCTATGAACAAGTACTATGAGAGGTATGAGGAATCAGATAAAATTAAGATTAAAGCTATTATGGTAAATTAATTACTTTTTTTCAATAAGAACCTACTCTAGAGTTAGAGGGAAGTACACCCCAGGAGCTTTATGGTAGACTAGAAGTAAGGAAACAACTTGAACACATTGAAGATGATTCTATTAGGAATCAAGCTATCAATGACATGCTACCAATATTTTCTATCCAAGAAAGAGAAATAATACTTAATGCACTAAAACCATTATTGAGGACTAAGGATAGATTGGTGAAAATTATGGGAAGAAAGTATGAATAAGTATTAGAGGAGACTCAAATGGCATTAGATCTGATACTAATGGCCAATATTCCTGAGAAGAATCCACTTCCTAAATATACTACCCCTACACCTATAGGAATTGGTGAATGTTCTAAGACAACTGAGGTGAATGTTGGAATGAGAGAAGATACAATGCAACCAATTTTCTATGTTTCTAGTGTGCGTGTGACCCTTGACACATCGCTTGATGAGAAGGACCCATTTGCAGGGAATATTGTCCACATAATTGCAGAGGAGAAGGAAGATCAAAAAGAGGAAGAAAAAAAGGAGGAAGAGAAGAATACTGAGTCTGAACAAAGAATTGAGACAGAGATAACAAAAGAGAAAGAGACAAGAGCTGAGGTAAAACATGAACCTGATACATCTACTAATCTATTATTGGCAAGTATGGATAAAAATTTGAGTACTGATGTTGATAGTATGGATGAGGATGAGTTGATGAGGCTATCCTTTGTCACATTCTCTAAAGCTAAGGAAAGATCTGAGCAGAAAGGAGATAAAAAGATCTAAGGTGATTACCTGGGTAGTCAATACAGTGAAAAAAATCCTCCCTGTACCTATTGTATTTCAAGGAAAGGCTGAAGCAGAGAATCTAAGGTTGACACTAGATGATTTTGACATTCAATATGAATAATTAGTGAAGATTGTTGTAGAGAAGGCTGAGAAGAGTTATCTAGAGAAGAATTTGAAGGAAGTTTGCTAGTCTATCTCATGGGACTTGGGCATTCTGAAAGAATCTACAACCAAGGTCAAAAAATGTGTCACACATGGAAGGATACTATACAACTGTGTGTGAATGAAATATACCTTCATGAGATTAGTTTATTTATAAGCAATCCTATAGAATAATAAAGACAATTTAAACTAAAAATTGCTAATAAATTAATAAGCATCCCATGGATCTCTATCTAAGCATTTTAATAGAGCTCTTAGTCATAATATCTACTAATGACAGTCCTAGAATGAGAAAATGATAAAGATATGCCAATCTAAACTCTCAAATTCTCTCAATTGTTTCAAATTATGAACTCAAATGCTCTCAATTTCTATGTAAAATGATCAATTATGCTTTGATATGATTTTAAATGATATGAAAATGGCTATAGTCTAGATGCTTTGCATTTGAATTTCTAGGATATCCTTATGCTTGTAAAATGGCTTCTATTGATAGGATTTTCTCAAGTGTAGGGGGTAGAGTCAATTGATCACGATTAAGAATTGGTTAGGTGAGAGGCTTTGAAATAGTTTCAAATGGGGGGAAAATTTAAGTGCTTGTCTCTAAGGTTGGGAAAAAGGGAAAAATTTGAGTGATTGAGATTGAAAGTTCAAAATGAGTTATTGAGATTGCAAATTTGGAGTGATCCATGTTCTTTTCTTTCTCAATTCTCATTGGTTCCTCAAATTCATGTTGACATATATTAATATTTATTAATTAAATCAATTAATTAAATTATCCATGTAGGGGAATAGGTTGGATTTAATTTTTTGATTTAAACTATACAATTAATTGATTAAAATCAATTATATAGTTTTGATAAATCCCTTTAGGCTTATATTTAATCATTTGATGTCATTTATTAATTAATTCTTTGATTTAAATTGATTTGATCCCAATTTGATGTAATAAATGTCCATTTGATTGATTTGATCCATTTTGATGAGATTTGGTGCATTTTGTTGAGATTTGCAGATTTGCTTGATTATAGAAAACATGCCTAGTTTTAGGTGTCTACAAATGCCCCTCTTTGAATTGATGTGAGAAGAAAATTATTTCAAAGAAAATTACATGTCCTGATCACTGATTTAATGCCTAATTGATTGATAAAAACTTGATTGATTGATAGAAACCTGATTGATTGATATAAACCAGATCCAAGATGTGAAACTTGATTTGAAAACCCTGATAAGAAGATTGATGCGATGCCCTGATGCAAATATTGATGCGACGCCTTGACGTGAAACTAATTTGAAAAGGCATAGAATGCCCCACTGATGATAGTTTGAAATTTCAATGCCCCAGATTTGATTGATGTTTGATTCAGATTTGATTGATGATAGGATGTTGCCCCTAATGATGAAAAACAAACTTTGATATGAATCCTTGATTTGAATATTTGATGTGGATATGATGCCCCCTCAGGAAATGAATCAAGATGATGTTTGGATGATTTGGTTGAGTTTGGGAAATTGAGATTCATTTCTTGATAAAATCATTTTGAAAATACCCCAGTCATGAGAGAATTTGATAATTGATAGAATGTTATTGATGTGTTGATGATGATTGTATATCACTTGATATGAGTCACAATCACTTGGTTGATGTTGTATTGATGCCAATCGAATAGGATAGCTAGGTTGATGGATTGATTGGATAAACTAATAATTCACTCTCAATATCAAGAGAGACAAACAAATGGATTGATTGGATAAACTAATAATTCACTCTCAATATCAAGAGAGACAAACAAATGGATTGATTTTTCTTCCTCAAGATCTAGAGTTAGGAAATTTTATGCACTCAAGATGAGAAAATGGATGATAGGATAAATGATTGAGTTGAAATGATCAATTGGATGATTTGACTGATTGATATTTGATTTGATGGGATTTGATGGGATGATTAATGGTGGGAGGATGATAGATAGGGTCATTTGATATGATTCAGGTGCAGATGTAGGTACAGGTAATGAAGAGAATTAGGTTTCCCATAGTTGATTAGATGGTGAGGTTTCCCCTAGGTGAGCAAATGTATATTGATGATATCCTTGATGTAGCATTAATCAATTTGATGAGTCAGAAATTTGATGACGCAATTTGGTTATGGAATTTGATGATATAATCATAATTAACTTCCACCTCCTTTTGGTAAAATCCCATTAACATGCAATTGATCTATCATGAAAATTCAATGCAATGTAACTAACTGTCACTAGCTTTTTGTGAAAGAAATGGGATAGGAGATATAGTTTCATCATTGAGCTTTTGCAGAACTAGGATCAAGTACAATCATCACTGACCACATCATGATAATATGAATACTTCATTCATTGATTTTGTAACCATTAGAAACTAGTACAACCCTAGTTGAATAATACTTTAGCTTTGGGACATAGGAACCCAAAATGGATTTGGAGGATGGTGAAGGCATATGGTTGCATTTAAATGGAGGGATATAAGGTGTGAAATGGATATCAATATCTTTGGAGTGAGTTAGATTTCCAAGGCTCTCATTATCAAGATTTATTTTTATACCAATAGGCTCATGAGTAGTTTTCATAGGAGAAACTTTGATAGGATCAAATGGGATTTGAAGGGATTTATTATCATGCAATGAATTTGGAGGAATGATGGTTGCTTGAGGTGGATATGGAGGATCATGTTAAGGAGTTGATGGGATACTTCAATCTTGACAAGGATCTTTAGATGGTGTAGAGAGGGTGCTTTTCTCTTGATTTTAAATATGTTCATTGGAAATGGTGGAAGATATATCTTGATATTTCTTGGGAAGTGGACAAAATATGGAGCTTGGAAGGAAACTTTGTTCTTGACCTGGAAGGATATCAGCTTGGAAGAAATGAAAGTATGCAAGGGATCATCATAAGATTCTATGGATATGGGACCTTCATCAAATATGGGAGGGAATTGTATAGAATCTTGATATTGATCTTTATTTATATTTGTTTCTTTGATCTTTGGATTATTCTCTTGACATGGAGCCACTTCTAAGGACAAGGTAGATGTTTGGATATGGGTGGGGAATGTTTGGAGGAATAATGGAGAATCCTTTTGAATAGGAATTGAAGAACATGATAGCTTAGGGTCTAATATCTTTGAAGCATGGAAACAATTTGCAGCAAGATGTAAGTTAGCTTGGGTTTCTTGTAGAGGTATCCCTTGAGGGTAGACATAGTCAACGTGAAAAGTGTCATCATTAGGCTCACTCTTTTATGGATGAATTTTGGATAGTTGTGAAGCTTTGTGAGATGGACAAAGGATGAAAGGAGTAAAGACTATGGGAGAAACCTTTCTAGATAGAGGTTTGTACATTAGGTCTTTCTTGAGAGTGTTACCTTTCTCTTTATTCTCTTGATTATCTTGATCACAAATAGGGTGGTCATGAAATTTCCCTTGATCCAAGATAGGTTTTTTGCGCTTAAATGTTTTGTTTCATGAAGAAGATGAAGATACAAATGACCCATCATCATAAAGAAAAGGACAGATTGATCTTAATGATAGATTGTTAGATGATGTATCCTTTTGTTTTTCCTCATTCATTTTTAAGGTTGATATATCATCATTATGAGGAAGGGTAAATCCTAATTGAGCTAACTTTAATAAATATGCTTCTTTATTCCTCTTCAAAATTAAGTGCATTATTTCCATAAACATGGGATCTTGGGATGCCTCCAATATTTCATCTTTAGTTACTTCATCATTTTTATTCCTATGATTATTTTGATCTTCATTTTCCATAGGATTGATTCGTCGTTCAAATAGATTCATCATTATAGATATTTGAAGGAATTTGATCTATCTGATAGACTGGACACAAAGTGTTGTAAATGAGTTGAGTAACTAAGAGGGGAGGGGTGTATCAGTTACCACAAAAACAAATCCAAGTCCCTTAGATGTCTTAAGAAAATTTTCAATGTTGCTCGGTTAACACAGATATTATACTATCACTCGGTTAACATAGAAAATATTAAGATATTAACTATGATTATCTTTAATAATTAATTGCAGAAACATAAACCATAAATAAAATGAAATGTACATAGATAACACCAATATTTAATGTGGAAACCCAATATGGGAAAAACCACCAATTGCAACTAGTCACTATTTTTCACTCTTATAAAGTGAGACATGTTAGGATCCAACCCTGTTAAAGGTTACAATAACACATTGTTAGGTGTGACCATGTTAAAGGATTTAATCACCCTGTAAGGAGTGGCCTTGTGAGAGGTCTTAAAACACTTCAATGTAGAAATTTCACCTTGTGAGAGGATTTACAAAATACTGTTAAGTCTACTCTGTTAAGAGATTTTGATCACTACTACAATTGTTAGAAAGTAACAATGGATTGACTTGTTTTGATAAGCAACTATATTTGCTAATTCAGATCTCTATTCTAGATTAATTACTTGATCCTCACTAATCAGATATTCTTTTGCAGCTCTCTATGTTCTATCCTCAATGAGAATCCCACCTGATTTTTCCTTCACTCTTCATGTCATAAACACATACACTTCCACACATCTACCACACCCTTTCAATCCAAACTTGACCTTATATATATATGATAAGCCTTGTCAAGTAAACCTTAATACCCTTCCAAATAAATAATAAAACCCATGTCTGTCGGATGCATATAACCAATTATCCATAAAATATAAACTACTATTAGTCGGTTGATACTAACTGTTTAACTCGGTCAACACTGAAATCCTTCAACACCCGACCAACACTGTAATGCCTAAGTGAACTCGGTTAGAACTGAAAATCACTTTGGTCCTCTTTAATGCCTGAGAGTGCATGGTATGAACTGACTATAGTCTGATAGGATTAGACATTTGTGTAAACATCACTATACTTGTGTAAACATCAATGACAATATGCAATTGAATAATTGTCATCAACAATCTCCCTCTTTGGCATTGATGGAAACACAACATGTCATAATACAAAGAATTATAGAGCAACAGATATAAGAATGAATTTTTTATTAATGTCCTTAGCTTCATTCTGATTCTCATCAAATTTTATTAATATCTTTAGCTTCATTCTGATTCTCATCCAAAAACTCCCTCAATCACTGAAATACAGATTTCTCCCTCTTACATTAATTTATGTTTCTGATAAATTTCTCCCTCTGTCATCATTCTCTCCATCAGTAATCTCTCCCTCAGTAATCTTTATGACATACAATAATCTCTCCCTCCATCACTAATCATTATAAAATATAATAATCTCTCCCTCTTTGACAACCAATGCAAAAGACACCAACTGACATATCCAATGAAGTTGTAATGAACCTATTTGTACTGATTCATATGCAATAAGCTCTAAATACCTGCATTAACATGTTAATTTTGTTCTGTAGCTCGGTTGATGCATCACTAAACTGTGTTTTAGTGAGCCTAAGTTAGGAGAATTACCCCTAGCTTTCCTCTAAGATACAAAAATGCATCCTTAGGTAATGGTTTTGTGAATATGCCTACAATTTATTCTTTAGTATTCACATATTCCAATCTCACTTCCTTGTCCTAAACCAATTCTCTCAAGAAATGCTACTTTATTGCAATATGTTTAGTCTTAGTATGCATCACAGGGTTCTTTGAAATGTTAATAGCACTGGTGTTGTCATAGTAGATAACAATTGGTTATGTGATTTCAACCTTCATACCTAATAATAGTTTTTTGAACCATATGATATTTGAACAATTTACTGCTGCAACAACATACTCTGCTTCTGCTGTAGATTGAGAAAAGTAGTTTTGTTTCTTGCTTGTCTAGGAGACTAACCTCTTGCCAAGAAATAATGCTACACCACTTGTGGTTTTTCTGTCATCAACACTTCCAACCCAATCAACATCAGTTAAAGTCTTCAAATCAAAATTTTCTCCTTTCTTATACCATAATCCATAATCTTCAATACCCTTAAGATATCTCAGAATCCTTTTGATAGCCATCAAATGATTCTCTCTAGGATTAGCTAAAAACCTTGCAACAATACCAACTACTAATGCAATATCAGGTCTGGTGTGAACAACATATTGAATTTTACCAATCATGGATCTTTAGGTAGTGTGGTTTACTTCCTTTGAATCATCATCCTTAGACAACTTATGTACAATAGGCATAGGTGTTCCAACTTGTCTGGAGTCTTACATCCCAAATTTCTTTAGTATCTCTTTGATGTATTTAGACTGGGTGATGTAGATACCATCCTTCATCTGATAAACTTGTTATCCAACAAAGAATTTGATTTCACCAAACATAGACATTTCAAATTCCTTACTCATAGCTTCTGAGAATGCTTTGCATAATTCATCATATCCAGTAAACAATATATCATCTACAAATATTTCTACTAATCATATCATGTTTTGAGGTCCTTTAATATAAATTCTACTATTGTCATTAGTTATTTGAAATCCAATTTTTATCAAGTAACCATGCAGTCTTTCAAACCAGGCTCTGGGAGCTTGCTTCAGTCCATACAATGATTTGTGTAATTTTCAAACCATATTATTTTTGTTAGGATCTACAAAATCTTCAGGTTTCTCAATATAGACTTCTTCTTCAAGAATTCCATTCAGGAAAGCAGATTTTACATCCATTTGATATACCTTGTATCCTTTGTGTGCAACATATGCCAAAAGAGTTTTGACTCCTTTAAGTCTTGTAATAGGAGCACAATTTTCTCCATAATCAATACCCTCTTCTTGAGCATATCCTTTACATAATAATCTTACCTTTTTTCTAGAAACTTCTCCTTTTTCATTCATCTTGTTTCTGAAAACCCACTTAGTACCAATCACATTCTTATCTTTTGGTCTAGGTACAAGAGTCCAAGTTTTGTTCTTTTCTATCTTCTCAATCTCTTCATTCATTGCTTCGATCCAACTTTCATCATTCAATGCATCTTTAATAGTTCTAGGTTCAATTTCACTAAGCAAACATGTACCTTTAATTTTGTTCCTTGTCATTACACCTTCTATCTGATCTCCAATTATTTGTTCAGGTGCATGATGCCTTTTGACATATTTTGTAAGTACAAGATCCTTCTTCATTCTGGGCTTGTTCCACTTGGTTCACCATGCTCAAAAGTTTTGTTCTATTCTTCTTTCTGATACCTGAGTTCCACTGTCTGAGTCTCAGGTTCCTCTGTATGAGACTCAGGTGCCTTTGTTTGTGACTCAGTTCCCTCTGTCTGTGACTCGGTCTCTTCAATCTATGACTCAGTTTATTCTACCAGTAGCTTTGGTTGCACAGGTTGCAACTCAGGTTGAAGTTTTTGGGTTTGTGTAGATGAATTCAATGGTTCACAGGGATGTTGTCCAATCACCATTGCTTGTATCTTAGGTATAGTATCAGGTTCATAATATACAAAGTTTCTGTAATCCTGAGGCTCTTTATTGCTCTATTCTTCACCTGTTTCTACAAACTAATAAATCCTTACAAGCACACTTTCTATGAATTTATGAGTAGAAAGTGTTAGGAATAACAGTCCACAAGGCAAGTGAGAGGGGGGTGAATCAGTTGTAGTATAGATTATTAAAATTTAAACTTTATAAACCATATCAAAAAAAGTAAATGATAACACAGTAAATGCCAACATCATAACGCAATATATGTTGTCGAGGAAACCCTGTTAAAGGTAAAACCCCGATGGGAATTAACACCCACAAATATTGTACTGAGAGTATAGTATCCCTATTAAAATATATTACCTCCATCACATATTTTCAAACTCACAAACTTGTTTTTATCTCTAGTAATATGATGTGAACAACCACTATCTATAACCCATTCAGATTTATTTTCAACTCGAGATACTAAATATTTTTCCTCATGCATAGGCACATCATCCTTAATAGAAATAAATCCAATTTCATCATAGTCACCACCATCATCATCTGATATACCCTCACTAGCATAATAAAATTCCTTGTCTTTTGAATGTATAGACTTGAAAAACTTAGGTTTGTGCTTTGGAACTCTTGTAGGACATCTAGATGCAAAATTACCAATCTTGTTACCTGAAAAAAATTTCAAAGGTAATTTGCCTTCAAATTTACCCTTACATCTCTTTTCTCTTCTAGAAATCAGTGCCACAACTTCATCTAGCTTTCTTTCTTCCTCTAGTATCTATTCCCATTCATCCGCATAAGCTCTAAGCTCTTCTCTTATGTCACCACTTCTGGTGCTTGCAATTCTAGATAAGGTCTTTTTGTTCTTGTGCATGGTTGCCTTGAATGCTGACTCAACTTTAGGTAAAGTGTCTCCCAATTCTGTGGCCTCAAATGTAGTTAGCTTTTTGATCCACATTTCTCTGGTGAAGTTTTGTGTCAAAGGTATAATTTCCTCTATGGCTTGTACTTTGGTTCTATATACAGGTGTCAACGATCTGAGTATCTTTGCAATAAATTCCTCCTCACTGTAAGTTCCTCTAGAGTTTCTAACTAATGCCAGTAACCACTTTAGTAATTATCTATGCATATGCCCTAATGTTCTCATCTTCTTTCATCTTCAGTGATTCCATCTTTGCTTTCCAGTTCTGTAGCTTTGATTTCTTTGTAAACTTGTCTCCAACATATAATGCTTCCATTCTTGTCCAGATCTCATGTAAAAAGTCCAAGTCTTTTACTTCAGTGAATTCTCCTTCTGAAAGAGCGCCGATCAAAGATTCCCTTGCAGCCACATTGATTGAAAATAAATTCTTTTGATCTTTAGAATAATCTTCTAACCCATCCCCAGTCGATATATTTTCATTCTTCTTTGTGATCATCTAGTAATCAATTCCAAGACATAGCAAATGTGTTCTCATCTTGTTCTTCCAACTGTCAAAGTTTTCAGGATCAAACTTCAGACTATTTGTCCTCTAGTAAGTCATCTTCAGGATGACCTTAAGCTATTAAACTCTCTCTAAGGACTAGTAGCTCTTATACCAATTGTTAGGAATAACAGTCCACAAGACAGCTGAGAGGGGGGGGAGAATCAGATGAAGTATAGATTATTAAACTTTAAACTTTATAAACCATATCAGAAAAAGTAAATGATAACATAGTAAATGAAAACACCATAACACAATATTTTTTGTCGAGGAAACCCTGTTAAAGGTAAAACCCCGGTGGGAATTAACACCCACAAATAATGTACTGAGAGTATAGTATCCCAATTAAAATATATTAGCCACGTTAGGAGCTTGTTACAACATTATAGTACATAGGCCCTATTAGGAGTCAAATAATATAGTAGGCTCACTAGCAAGGCACACTGCCCAAATAAGGTTAAAGCCACACTCAAGGATTTACAATCCAAATCAAGTGTGTAAATCAAATACACAATCTAGTGAACTATGTGATAGAAACTATCTTTTCTTGGTCAGTTCCAATGAAGTATAACAATCATCAAATCCTCTCTATATCCACCAGACAACAAGCTTCATATCTTTCACACATCTCTGTCCTCTATTCTCTGCCACATTTTCTCCACAAGAAAAGATCATTCATATATACCTTCTTACAATAATTCATTAGGCCATCCATTTAAGCTTTCCTAATACATAATTAACTAGGTCAGCCAATTAAGGCTTTCCATCATACAAACATATATACAACCCCTTGCTAGGATACACATGGTACCTATAACAAGTAAACATCAATTACAATCCATCACATATACTTCCAGCTCCGCAATCCACGCTCATAATCAATTTCACATGCTACTTGTCTGAATTCGTTCAGTAAATAGGTCTTCTCTAGAATACATGCCATAGTTGACATCACCATTAATTAAAAAACAATCAAACTCAACCCATTACTCTAAAATATGTCATCTTTCAACCAATAAGCTTGCATCATCTAAAATATCTTCTCCAGAAAGATATACTAGAAACACAGAGACCTGCTCTGTCTAGAATCACAGTTACAGTCCAGAAAACCAGTCTTCACCAAATCAACTGTAACATCCACAATATGTAACCTTCAACCAAGCGACCTTTGGAATAAGGTCAGTATACATCCTTCTACAAAATTCTAACTTCGATCATTTTGAATCATCCGTATAGTGTCTGTAAACTTCTTCCAGTCAAGTAGCCAGTCTGTCTTCTCCATAGGAATATATGTTGACATCAGTGACAAAACATGAATATCAACAACATGATTAGTAACCAAAAATGATATCATCCAATAGAAAAATTAAAATATTTATAGGCTTTGCTTTTACAGGAGTATCCTAGGAATATATCTTCATCACCTTTTACATCAAATTTTCCATTTATTTCTTCCTTCAAGAGGTAACATTTACTTCCAAATACTTTAAAATAATGAACATTAGGTTTATAGCCACACTATAATTCAAAAGGTGTCTTCTTAGTACCTTTCTTCAGTTGAACTCAATTCAAGGTGTGAATTACAGTGGTGATGGCTTCCTTCCAGTATTTGGTAGCAACATTATTTTCAATCATCAAGGTTCTTGCACAATTTATAATGGATATGTTCCTTCTTTCTACTATACCATTCTGCTGTGGAGTACCTAGGGAAGATACTTGTCTTTTTTTTCCTTTTTCATTGTAGAATTCATTGAATTCATTAGAAATGAATTCTCCTCCTTTGTCAAATCTTAAGCATTTAAGTTTATTTCCTATTTCTTTTTCAACTCTGGCTAGGTACCATTTGAATTTCTAAAAAGTTTCTGATTTTTCTTTGAGAAACATAACATTCATCATTCTGGAATGACCATCAATAAATATAATGAAATACTTCTCACTTGTGTAACTTGTTGTTCCAATTGGTCCACATAAATTAGTATGTACCAATTCTAAAACTTCTTTTGTATAGTTCTTTCTCTTGAAGCTAGTTTTGCCCATCTTCCCGATTTGACATTGTTTGCATATGGCCAATTCAAGTTTCTTCAGAATAGGAACTCCTTTTACTCTTTTGTTCTTTCTTATGTTAACTAGGTTATCAAAGTTCACATGACATAACCTTCTATGCCATAACCAATTTTCTTCTACTTGTGCATTAAAACATGAACTTTCATTGAGATCAAGATAAAATAGATTACCTTTTGTTTGTCTGCCAGTTCCAACTAGGTTTCCCTTACCATCCAGGAGCTTGGAATTATCATTCATCATTTATACCTTGAAACCAATGTTATTCAGGTGTGCCACACTTAGTAGATTGAGCCTTAGTCCTTCAACCCAATAAGCATTATCACATTTGATTCCTTCTATTAAAGCAATACAACCTTTACCTTTCACATAGCAGGGTTCATCATTCCCAAAATTGACACTCCCACCATCATAGTGCTCAAGATGTTCAAATTTGGTTTTATCACCAGTCATGTGGTGAGAACAACCACTATC
>MU225706.1:2068215-2161237 GCA_018584345.1 Thuja plicata | reverse complement strand
GGTGAGAACAACCACTATCAATTATCCAAGTGTCATTCTTGCTAATATGAGAATATAGTGTTGTCTTTTCATTATATTCATTATCTGACTCATCCTTAATAGCAATATAAACCATTTCATCTTCATCTTCATCACTATTAGAATCTTTAGCAATGTAGCAAGATTTCTTACCTTTGTCTTTGTAGCTTTTGTAGCTTTTTTAATCTTTCTTGCCTTTATACTTTTTGAATTTTTTCTCACCTTTGTCTTCCTTGTTTGGACACTTAGTAGCAATGTGACTAACCTCATCACATGAAAAGAAAATCAATGGTAATTTTCCTTTGTACTGTCCTTTTTCCTTTTGTAGCTCTTCTTGAAAGTAGTGCTTCAATAATTTTTAGGTCTTCATCATCAGATTCATCATCACTATCACTTTCAATTAGTTTTCCTTTCATATTTCCAAGGTTTAATATATCTTTGAATGCAGACTCAAGATTGCTAAGATTAGGAGAGTAATTGTCAAAGTTATCCAACTCAAAGGCTGTAAGCCTTCCAACCAATCCATCTAGAGTTATACCATTACTACATCTCATCTCTTGAGTGGCTGAAACTCTAATTGCATAGATAGGAAGTAAAGTTCTCAATACCTTACTAACCATTGTTGTGTCTTCAATTACTCCATCGGCAGCTCTGATGGCACTGACACTTTTCTTGATTCTTTCACTATATTTTTTGAGATCCTCTTCTTCTTTCATTTTCATGTGATCAAATTGACCTCAGAGACTTTCTACTTTGGCTCTCTTTACATTGACATCTCCTCCATGAATATCATGCAATTCGTTCCACATATCAAAGGCAGTAGGGCAGTCCTTGACTTCATCAAATTTGGAATAACTGAGTGTAGAGGCTATATCAATCATCATTATGTTATGATGCTTCATGTTTATCATCTGATCCACATTCAAAGGTCTTGGTGGTTCCACATACCTATGGTCCAAGAATTGCAACTAGTATCTCCAATGGTAGATAGATGCAATCTCATCAAATCTTGCCATGCAAAAAAATTGTCTTTGTTAAGATTCAGGATCTCCCTTCTGTAAGACATCTTTGATCTTTAGCTTAGGCCTTGAAACCTTCCTTGTAAGTACTTTCAGCTCTAATACCAATTGTTGGAAATGAGTTGAGTAACTAAGAAGGGAGGGGTGAATCAGTTACCACAAAAACAAATCCAAGTACCTTAGATGTTTTAAACAAATTTTCACTGTTGCTCGGTTAACATAGATATTCTACTGTCACTCGGTTAACAAAGAAAATCTTAAGATATTAAATATGATTATCTTTAGTAATTAATTGCATAAACATAAACCATAAAGAAAATGAAATGTACACAGATAACACCAAGATTTAACATGGAAACCCAATATGGGAAAAACCACCAATTGCAACTAGTCACTATTTTTCACTCTTCTAAAGTGAGCCCTGTTAGGATCCAACCCTGTTAAAGGTTAAAATAACACACTATTAGGTGTGACCCTATTAGAGGATTTAATAACCCTGTAAGGAGTGGCATTGTGAGAGGTCTTCAAACACTTCAATGTAGAAATGTCACCTTGTGAGAGGATTCACAAAAGACTGTTAAGTCTACTCTGTTAAGAGATTTTGATCACTGCTACAATTGTTAGAAAGTAACAATGGATCGACCTATTTTGATAAGCAACTGTCTTTGCTGATTTAGATATCTGTTCTGAATTAATTAATTGATCCTCACTGATCTGATATTCTGTTGAAGCTCTCTGTGTTCTTTCCTCAATGAGAATCCCATCTAATTTTGCCTTCACTCTTCATGTCATAAACTCATACAATTCCACACATCTAACACACCCTTTCAATCCAAACTTGACCTTATATATATATATGATAAGCCTTGTCAAGTTGACCTTAATATCCTTCCAAATAAATAATAAAAATTTTGTCTGTCAGCTACATATAACCAATTATCCATAAAATATAAACTACTATTAGTCGGCTGATACTAACTATTTAACTCGGTCAACACTGAAATCCTTCAATGCCCAACCAACACTGTAATGCCCGAGTGAACTCGGTTAGAACTGAAAAATAACTTTTTTCCTTTTCAATGCCCGAGAGTGCTAGGCATGCGCTGATTGTGCTTGAATAGGATTAGACATTTGTGTAAACATCACTATACTTGTGTAAACATCAATGACAATACACAATTGAATAATTGTCATAATGCCCCTGTTTGCCTTGCTTGTTTCTGGGCATCACTTTACTACTGTGTAAGTGTGACTTTGCACTTTGTAAGTGGTAACTGGAAATTATGTATGCAACACTCTGCAGTTTGTAGGTGGCGTTTGACCGTTTGTAGGTGGTGTTTAAAATATTCTAGGTGTCACTTTCTAGTTGTTTAAGTGGTATTTCAATATTTGCAGGTGTGACATAAATTATTGTAAGCATTTTTTGATTGTCTGTATGCGTCACTTTGTTGCTTTAGTTGTTTTTTCATAGTTTTTAGGGTTTTAAAATTATAATTTCTGTGATTAGAGCTGTAGGATGAAATTTTTTATTGAAAGTAAAGACACAAACACAAAACACACATAAAATTTGTATCTTACTCCTAAAACACACCAAGTGTATGTTCTTGGATGTTTTCACGGGTCTTGAACAAGAATTTCTTCCAAACAATCTACTTAGAGTCAAATTTGGCTTTTTAAAAATGGCTCTAACAAGGTAGCTTGCTACTTTAACAAGGTCTTAATGAACACCTTCATTATAAACTATGAAAATTCTCTTATACCCTCTTGTAAGGGCTTCCCACATGCACGAAAGTATGATTTTGTGCAATCCCAAAGGAACACCAGAGGAAGTGAAGATCCTTAACACAAATTAGTCACTATAGCCCATTAAGGAAGAGTGCATTTGACTATAGTGGGTCAAATAGTCTCATGGCTAAAGTGAGTGTCTCCCACTTTGGGTCATTCCCTCTCACCATCCTCTTAAGGATGTACTCGGGAGGTAGGCCCTCTAAGTTTCTAATTTATCTAGCATTTATATAGAAATAAAAAAATGAACTTAGTTAAAAAAGTTTGGAAATTTGATTCACTCAAAGAGTGAAGAGCGTATCCCTATTGTTTTCCTTTGTTCCAAACACTTCAAACAATTTTTGTTATTTTTCAACCTCTTGACAAGGAGGTTCTTAAAATATGAAATGTTTGGTTCAATTTTCCTCCCTTTCTTTCTACCACCCAAACGCAACACTTTTGGCTTTTTGATCAACTTCAAAAAGTTGAGAGCATATACCTAATGTTTTGTTCAAAATGGACAATAATAGGGTGTCCTATTAAGCTAGATATCAAAGAAATGCCACAATTTAAAGAAAGAAAACTTGATGTTAAAAATACCTCTTTGCAATGCTAGTAAAGGCTAGGCTCTTTTTTGAGGTTTTTTTTCTTGTTTTTACTACTCACCTAGTGGCAATCATTCCCTCTCCATCTCCTCCAACAAAGTTAGTCCAACAAAACCAAAAAAAGTGAAGAAAACCTTAAATTAGAATTGAAAATACAATTAAGTTCCTTAGCCAAATTTTGAAAAAAAACAAATTAAGGAATTAATGCATAAAATCAATTAAGATATGGAAAATTTTTCTTGTAAGAACTACTGATTTTAATGTAGTGCTCATACAATTCCTGCTCTTTTTCTAAATCTTCCAAAATTAAAGCACTGTGAATTTTCTTTGAGTACTTGTTTTGGACTCTTACCTCCTTTCTTTTCCTTGTGACCCTCACTATGGGTTTATGTACCTTCAAATGTATTTTCATCTATAGAAAACAAAAAAATAGAGAGTTAGAAAACTGAGTATATCAATCTGAAAGCAACAAAACATAGACATAAATAAATGTCATTTACAGCTAGTAGGCATGATTTTGCAGTATGTTAATGGTGCAGGAGCACACCTAGGCTAACCTCCATGTTTTAGTTATTTTTGGCTTGTACTTGACATTGGCCAAGTCAAGATAGTTAGGTTGGTTTTGGACCTTAGAAGGTCATTGCAATGTGGGCTAAGTGAGTTAGTCATTAGGACTAAGGTCACTAAATTAGCCATTGTTAGTAGTTTTCATATCTCTTAGGCTTAGATGCTTAATGTTGGATTTGAGCCATGAATGTGTCTTAAATACATCAATGATGTCATAGAGATTACATAAGGCCTTAAATGATCTTGGATCCTTGAAATGAAGAGGTTAGAGGTCCTAAAAATCAAGGAGGAGGCATAATGGCAAAGATGCCAAAAGTTGCTAAAATGTTGTCCTGACAACATTTGCAATTATTGCAAATGTTGCATGCAATTCAGTTACCTTGGATCCCCTACAAAATAGGAATGGGGAATCGACCAACAAGGCCTATAAATATGGAATGAGGCATCTAATGGGAGAAAAGGCTCGAATCTCGATAGAGGGAGACATTGTAACAAGTTTTGAATTTGAATAGAACTTTGCAACTCTGTGTTGTCAGAGAATCCATGCATTTCATTGTAATAGTGATATCTAATGGATTGAATGTCTTAGTTTAGTTGTGGATATGTGTTCTTAGGATAGTTTTTAGTTTTTTTTGTTCAGTGATCTAGTAGTTTAGAGATAGTCTAAGGTCTGAGGTAAATTATTTTGTGTTTTGTGTGTTCACTGGTCCTGTCCCGACCAGTCAGTCATTTCATGGCCCCCCCATGAAAACTAACCATGGGATATTAATAAAAGTGGTTGGATATGTTAGGGGAGTCATTAGTCTATACATATGTAGGATTAGGAGTCTGGTGGAGTCAAGGTGCTATTTTTAGTGCCAAGCCCTAGGCGAGCAGACACTGTCTGGTAAGAGGTTTGGGAGATGAAAGATTGAGCATATCTTGCAGGGTAGTGAAGCACTGTATGGAATAGGTATAGTTTCAGATAGGGCATAGTAATATCTTGACTTTCTAGGAGGATTGAGTTCTCACCAATCCATTTGACTGAGTTTTGAGCAATTTTTCAACTAGGTTGCAGACAGTCCTAGAAATTAGGCCTATTAGCCCTATTGGACCTAGATTGTAGCAACCCTATGTAAAAAGGGCTTGGGAAACTAAAAACTTCAAAATATCTTATAAAGTGATAAAGGGTATCTGAATGTGTGACTGTATTTTCAACTTCTTTTGGAAAGTTTTGAAAGAAGTGGGAAAAACACACTATGAAAGGCTAGAAGGAAATAAGCCCAACTTAGGCCTATTGAAGACATAAACTTGGACTCGACTGAAAATGGTCATGAGATCCCTCAAAATGGATCAAAATGGAAGTAAATGGAATTTTTACATGATGATGATGACCCCTACAATGAATCTTTGAATGTTAGAGTGGAGTTGGCACTTAGATCTTTCTAGGTGTAGTGGAAGAAGTGAAGATTTGAACTAACTAAAAGGTGCTAGTCTTTGAAGGTGAAGCACATGAGTTGAGAACTCTTAGAGAAGAGTTGTAATTGAAATTAGTTAATCATCTAAGCCAATTAGGACCTAGAGGAGATTAGGTTCCTAGAAGAAACAAGCTATGGTCTCTTGGTTGAAGTGCTAGCAAGCCTTGGAACACTCACACCATAGTGGTATCAAAGCTAGATTGAGATCAGGCTTGTGGTGAATGTTTCAGCCTACTAAATTAGTTGGAGAGAATACACCATTTGGATCAGTAGAAGACAAATCCATGGTGACTAGCGGTGAGTTATCCAAAAAGGTGGATGATCAAGAAGAAGACAACAAGTTGTTAAGAGAAAGGTTGTCTCAAATGGAGCAACTCTTGGGAGAAGTCCAAGACAAAGCTGGGAAGATGAAAGATAAGATAGATCAGAAAGAAGAAGAAGAAAGGGAAAAGGGAGTGGATGTATAAGAGGAAGTTCCAACCCCTGACCCTATTAGTGACCGAGAACCCTTCTTAAAGGCACTAAAGGCTTTAAGTGGCAAAGCTTTAGAGGGTGTACCACTTTTTAGTGGACAAATGGATCCAGATTCAGTTGTGGATTGGATTGAAAGTATAGAGAACCATTTCGAATGTGATGGTATCACAGAGGCCCAAAAAGTGAGTGTGGCCAAGTCAAGGCTGAGAGGATCAACTCTCACATGGTGGAAGTTTGTTCAAACTAAGAGGGAGAAAAAAGGAAAGAGTCCTATAGTCTCATGGAAGGGAATGGTGACTAAGTTCAAGCAGACTTACTTGCCTGATGATTATGAGGTTATTTTCCATAGGAGAAGACACAATCTTAGACAAAAATATTTGGATGTCCAAGCATACACTGAAGTGTTCCAAAAGTTATGCTTAAGATCACAAGTGGTGGAGGATGAAAGTATCAAGCTAGCTAGACATTTGAATGGAATTAAGTGGTATATTCAAGAAGACATGAGTCTTGTGAACTTAAAAACCATTTTCCAATGTTATCAAATAGACTTAAAGATAGAGGAGAAAGGAAAATAAAATAGGAGCAGACCTCCAAAGGAAGAGGTAGAGAAACGGATAATAGAGGATCAAGAGGTGGCTATGGTGGAAGAAGTTCAAAATCATGGACACAAGGAGAATTCAAGTACACTAAGCAGAAAGAGGGAAGTTCTAGTAGAGGTGGTAGAGGAAGGAACTAAAACTTCAGAGGAAGAAGTGGTGGACAAGGAAGAGGAAATTACTTTGCCAATATGAAATGTTATCATTGCAACCAAATGAGACACCCTGCCTATAGGTGTCCAGAGAAGGGTAGTACTTCTCAAGGAGGAAAAAATAGAACTAATTTAGTTCATGACGAGACAAGTGTAGTAGAGACACACTTTGATATACCATTGAATTCAGAACAAGGTGAGAACCTTATGATGAGGAGAAAATTGATCAAGGAGCCAGTTAAAGAAGAGCCAAGCCAAAGAAGGTCCCTATTTAGAATCAAATGTAAGGTGATGGGCAAAGTATGCAGAGTCATTGTGGACTTAGGGTCTACTAACAACATTGTATCAGAAGAAGAATTCATAAAGTTAGGCATGAAAAGGATACCTCATACCCATCCTTAGAAGGTCACATGGCTCAATAAGGGACAACATGCCTCAGTCAACGAGAAGGTGGAGTTCTCTATAGGGAGATATAAGGACAAGGTTCTATGTGATGTGCTGCCCATGGATGCATGTCACTTTCTCCTAGGCAGACCATGGCAATTTGATTGCCAAGCTATCCATGATGGAGTGAAGAACTCCTATACATTCAAGAAGGATAAAGTAACTTTCAAAATCCAATCATTGTTAGAAGATGAAGATGTGAAGACAATAGGTCCTAATGTTCTCATGGTGGGTGAAAAAGAGGTCATAGAATCCATGGAAGAAGGAGAAGGAATTGGCTATGCATTGGTGCTAAGGCCAAGAGAAAAGAATGAAGAAAAAGAGACAAGAAACCAGAGATACCTAAGGAGATACAAAGTATGTTGCAGACTTATGAAGGCATAGTAAGTGATGGACAACCATCAACATTACCCCCTACAAGAGCCATAAGTCATAGGATAGAATTCATACACAGAGCTACCCTACCTAATAAGGCAGATTACAAGATGACCCCTCAACAAAATGAGGAAATTTCTAGGCAAATAGAAGAACTCCTTAACCAAGGCCTTATCAAGAAAAGTATTAGCCCTTGTGCAGTACCTACTATCCTAGCACCAAAGAAAGGAGGAAAATGGAGGCTTTGTACTGATTCAAGAGCCATAAATAGGATAACCAATAGGTATAGGTTTCCCATACCTAGGATTGAAGACCTAATGGATTGTCTAGGTGAAGCCAAGTACTATAGAAAGATAGACCTGAAGAGTGGGTATCACCAAATTAGGATACATGAGGGAGATGAATGGAAGAGAACATTCAAAACCAATGAAGGTTTGTATGAATGGATTTTCATGCCATTTGGACTGTCTAATGCCCCCTCCACATTCATGAGGCTCATGAATGAAGTCCTCAAAGACTACATTGGCAAATTTGTGGTAGTATATCTTGGTGATATATTGATTTATAGTAGGACAAGAGAGGAGCATCTTCAACACCTTGAGACTATCTTCAAGAAGCTGCATGAAGAGAAGTTGATGATCAACTTGGAGAAATGTGAGTTCATCAAAATAGAGCTAGTGTACCTTGGGTTTGTTCTCTCTCATGGTAATCTGAAAATGGACAAAGTAAAGTGGAAGCCATCATGAATTGGCCTACTCCAAGGATAGCAATGGAGGTAAGAAGTTTTCATGGCCTTGCTCAGTATTATAGGAAGTTTATAAGGTAGTTTAGTGCTATTTGTGCTTCTATGTTGGACACAATCAAAGGAGGAATGAAGACTAAGTTCATGTGGAATGAAAAAGCCACTAAGAGATTTGAGTTATTGAAAGAAAAGATTGCTACCCAACCTGTCTTAGTCTTACCAAGCTTTGAGATGTTTTTCACCATTGAATGTGATTCAAGCAATGTGGCTATTGGAGCTATCCTAAGCCAAGAGGGCAGACCAGTAGCATTTAATTTTGAAAAGTTAAGTGAAGCCAAGAGGAAGTATTCTTCCTATGACCTTGAAATGTATGCATTGGTTCAGGATTTAAGGAAATGGAGACACTATTTACTCCCTAAGGAGTTCATAGTCTACTCGGATAATCAAGCTTTGAGTTTCTTGAACTCTCAAGAAAAGTTAAGTCACAAGCACATGAAGTGGGTTGAGTACCTACAAGCTTACACCTTTCATATAAAACACAAGAAAGGTGTCCTCAATAAAGTGGCAGATGCATTGTCTAGAAGAGCTCTCACAATTTACGAAATTCAGTTGAAGAGTATGGGAATAGATCACTTCAAGGATCTATATGTTGATGATGAAGACTTTGCAGACATTTATAAGGTATGTGCTGAAATCAAGAATCATTTTCATAGAAAGTATGTTGAATACACTTTGCAAAGTAACCTTTTGTTTAAGGGAAATTAGTTGTGTGTCCCTAGAGGGTCTATTAGGGAGAAATTAATCCAATAAAAGCACAATGGTGCATTGAGTGGTCACTTTGGGATCACTAAGACCCAAGAACTTGTTCAAAGGTTCTATTATTGGCCAAGGATGAATATTGATGTTAGGAGGTATGTAGAAAGTTGCATTGTATGTCAAAGAGAAAAAGGTACTTCTTCAAATGTAGGCCTTTATCAGCCACTACCTATTCCTACTAGGCCATGGGAATGCTTGAGCATGGATTTTGTAGTTGGGTTACCCAAGACAAAACAAGGCATGGATAGTGTTTATGTAGTTGTGGACATATTCAGAAAGATGGCTCACTTTGTGCCATGCAAGACCACTAATGATGCCAACCAAATAGCCTCTCTCTTCTTCAAAGAGATAGTAAGAATCCTTGGGTTACCTATGAGCATTGTGTCAGATATAGACACTAAATTTATGAGTCATTTTTGGAAGACTCTTTGGAAAAGATTGGGCACTAATTTATCCTTTGGGTCTGCATACCATCCCCAAACTGATGGTCAGACTGAAGTGGTGAATAGGATCCTTGGAAATCTATTAAGGTGGTTGACCAAAGAATATGGTCATCAATGGGATCAGCTGATTGGGCAAGCTGTGTATGCTTATAATGACACCATAAATTGGTGAACAGGGAAGAGCCCCTTTGAGATAGTAGATGGATTGCATCCTAGAGGAGTTTGAGTTGAGAGACTTCAAGGATGGAGTGAAGGAAAGTGGATATGTAGATGATTTTTTCTATTCAATGCAGGAGATACATGATACAGTCAGGAGGACTTTGACAGAGAATACTATGAAGCACAAGAGTAAAGTTGATGAGAGTAGGAGAATAGTTCAGCTTAATGTGGGTGACATGGTCATGGTGCATCTTAACAAGTAAAGACTTCAAAAGGGAGTCCCTCACAAGTTGTAGATGAAAGGGATAGGTCCCTGTCCTATCTTAGCCAAGTATGGCGATAATGCATTCAGAGTTGAGCTCCCGGAAGACAGTGGACTGTCACCTATTTTCAATATTGCATACTTAGTCCATTACAAAGGACCACAACAAGACATGGATTAGAGTCTCCAAAAAGTGATCAGAGATGTGGAAGATCTTCAATTACCCCCTGCTACAGTCACAGGAGCTGACAATGTATTGGACACTAGAGTCTACAAACAGACTAGAACCAAAGAATACAAAGAACACTTGATAAAGAAGTATGGTCAAACCAATGCTGATGTAGTATGGGTAAAATAATCAGAGTTCAAGAAGATGGGGATTGATCCAAGCATCCTCAATCCAAGGGTGGATTGAAATTTTTCTTTTGGGGAGGATGGTGCAGGAGCACACCTAGGCTAACCTCCATGTTTTAGTTATTTTTGGCTTGTACTTGAAATTGGCCAAGTCAAGATAGTTAGGTTTTTTTGGGACCTTAGAAGGTCATTGAAATGTGGGCTAAGTGAGTTAGTCATTAGGACTAAGGTCACTAAATTAGCCATTGTTAGTAGTTTTTATATTTCTTAGGCTTAGTTGCTTAATGTTGGATTTGAGCCATGAATGTGTCTTAATAACATCAATGATGTCATAGAGATGCCATAAGGCCTTAAATGATCTTGGATCCTTGAAATGAAGAGGTTAGAGATCCTAAAACTCAGGGAGGAGGCATAATGGAAAAGATGCCAAAAGTTGCTAGAATGTTTTCATGACAACATTTGCAATTATTAAAAATGTTGCATGCAACTCGGTTACCTTGGACCCCCCTACAAAATAGGAATGGGGAATCGACCAAAAAGGACTAGAAACATGGAATGAGGCATCTAATGGGAGAAAAGGCTTGAATCTCAATAGAGTGAGACATTGTAACAAGTTTTGAATTTGAATAGAACTCTGCAACTCTATGTTGTCAGAGAATCCATACATTTTATTGTAATAGTGATATCTAATGGATTGAATGTATTAGTTTAGTTGTGGATATGTGTTCTTAGGAAAAATTTTAGTGTTTTTCATTTAGTGATCTAGCAGTTTAGAGATAGTCCAAGGTCTGAGGTAAATTATTTTTTGTTTTGTGTGTTCACTGGTCCTGTCCCGACCAGTCAGTCGTTTCATGGCTCCCCCATGAAAAATAAAAATGGGATCTTCTTGAAAGTGGTTGGATATGTTAGGGGAGTCATTAGTATGTACATATGTAGGAGTAGGAGTCTGGTGGATTCAAGTTTCTATTTTAGTGCCAAGCCCTAGGCGAGCAGACACTGTCCGGTTAGAGGTTTGGGAGATGAAAGATTGAACATATCTTGCAGGGTAGTGGAGCATTGTACAGACTAGGTACAGTTTCAGATAGGGCATAGTCATATCTTGACATGCTAGGAGGATTGAGTTCTCAACAATCCATTTGACCAAGTTTTGAGAAAGTTTTCAACTAGGTTGCAAACAGTCCTAGAAATTAGGCCTATTAGCCCTATTGGACCTAGATTGTAGGAACCCTATGTACGGAGGGCTTGGGAAACTAAAAACTTAAAAATATCTTATAAAGTGATAAAGGGTATCTAAATGTGTGATTGGTTTTTCAACTTCTTTGGGAAAGTTTTGAAAGAAGTGGGAAAAACACACTGTGAAAGGCTATATGGAAATAAGCCCAATTTAGGCCTATTGAAGACATAAACTTGGACTCGACTAAAAATGGTCATGAGATCCCTCAAAATAGATGAAAATGGAATTTTTCCATGATGATGATGACCCTTTTAATGAATCTTTGAATGATAGAGTGGAGTTGGCACTTAGATCTTTCTAGGTGTAGTGGAAGAAGTGAAGATTTGAACTAACTAAAAGGTGTTAGTCTTTCAAGGTGAAGCACATGAGTTGAGAACTCTTAGAGAAGAGTTGGAATTGGACTTAGTTAATCATCTTAGAAAATTATGACCTAGAGGATATTAGGTCCCTAGAAGAGACAAGCTAATGTCTCTTGGTTGAAGTGCTAGCAAGCCTTGGAACACTCACACCAGTTAAGCATTGCTTTGCAGTAACTTAGGCGTTACTTTGCAATGAATTAGAAATTACTTAACATATTACAAGTGTTAAATGAAAAATCATAGGCATTGTAAAGCTTCTTAAATCTGAAACAAAACAGATCATAAGCGACAAAAGAAAGATTATAGCCGTTATTTCCCAAGTAGTAGGCATCGCTTTACGTGCACAGGTGACACACTTTATTTGACAGGTGTAAAAAGAAGTTAAGACAGAAATAGAAGGAATTCCTCAGGTGTCACTTAATTGCTAGCAGGAGTCATTATTTTTCTCGTAGGTATCATTTGACCTGCAACCTACAAAGTTAGCACAAAAATGAAGGAAACACACGCAAAATATGATAAAAATGATGAAAAGAGGCTCAAAGCCTCACGATAGGGACCATCTATGTGTGAATGAAATACACCTTCATGAGATTAGTTTATTTATAAGAAATCCTATGGAATAATAAAGACAATTTAAACTAAAAATTGCAAATAAATCAATAAGCATCTCATGGATCTTTATCTAAGCATGTTAATAAAGCTCTCGACCTTAATATCTACTAATGACAGTCCTAGAATGAGAAAATGATAAAGGTATGCCAATCTAAACTCTCAAATTCTCTCAATTGCTTCAAATTATGAAATCAAATTCTCTCAATTGCTATGCAAAATGATCAATTATGCTTTGATATGCTTTGAAATTCTATGAAAATGGCTATAATCTAGATGATTTCCATTCAAATTTCTAGGATATCCTTATGCTTGTAAAATGACTTCTATTTATAGGATTTTCTCAAGTGTAGGGGGTAGAGTCAATTGATCATGATCAAGCCTTGGTTATATGAGAGGCTTTGAAATGGTTTCAAATGGGGGGATAGTTTTTATTCTTGTCTCAAAGGTTGGGAAAAAGAGACAAATTTGAGTGGTTGAGATTGAAAGTTCAAAATGAGTAATTGAGATTGCAAATTTGGAGTGATCCATGTGCTTTTCTTTTTCAATTCTCATTGGTTCCTCCAATTCATGTTGAAAGATATTAGGTTTTATTAATTCAATCAATTAATTAAATTATCCATGTTGGGGAATAGGTTGGATTTGATTTTTTGATTTAAATTATACAATCAATTGATTGAAATCAATTATATAGTTTTGATAAATCCCTTTAGGCTTATATTTAATCGTTTAATGTCATTTATTAATTAATCCTTTGATTTAAATTGATTTGATCCCAATTTGATGTAATAAATGTCCATTTGATTGATTTGATCCATTTTGATGAGATTTGGTGCATTTTGCCGAGATTTGCAGATTTGCTTGATTAGAGAACACCTGCCCAATTTTAGGTGTCTACAACAACCATTATATAAATCCTATCAGACATATTCAAAAGATATTTTTTCAAAGGAAAGGGATTCATTGAATAGAATGATGGACAGTTGCGAGACCTCCTCACAATCTATATTAGAGATGGACAAGGATATAACAAAGTCTTATGACAAGATGAACATATTGGATATTGAGAAAGGGAGATTCATGAAAATATTTACTTTTTTGAAGAGTTTAATCACTCCTAAACTATCAATTCTTCAAGTTCATTTATCTGATATGGAAAAGATAGCAGAGTCATTGACACATTCTATGCCTACAGAATTAAAATCCACTAAGACATCATCTTATGCACTAAATAGAATAATTCATGTTATTCAGTTGTTGATTGATTCATGGAGCACTGAAGTAAAGATCATGGAAGACACCTTTGAGGATGTACTAAAATTGGTGAGCAAACACTGAAATCCTACAATTTTGTAAATTTTGGATGCATATAGATGGATGAGAGAATGTATATGTGTATGTGTGTATGTGAATGGTAGAGTAGAGGATGACATAGATCATTGAAGAAATATGACTGAAACTATCTTAGCATTAAAGATGCTTGTTTTTGTTCATTACTAACAACACTTTGTAACAGAAGTTTTGTTGTAAGAGTTGTAAGCTCAGTTGGCCCCTAACATGGTGTTGTATACCTTTAATAGGGTTGTTATTCCTTTAACAAGGAAATTTACTATGTAATATTCAGCTCCTAACAGGGCTAGGTCTCCTAACAAGGACATTATACTTTAGTGCATGCTTGTGGGTACCATCCCCACCGAGGTTTTCCCTTGGTGAGGGTTTCCTTGACAACAAATAATGGTGCTATGAGTTATGTTTTATTTTTTTATGTTATTTTCATTTCAGAAAGCTTATGGTTTATTTGGAATTGGTTTAAGTTTAATTTAAAGTGCTATAATACTAATTCACCCCCTCTCTTAGTATTACTTAATCCTAACATTTGCATGCAGGTGATTGTTGGGAGCTATAGGGTTGATAGTTTTTCATCAACTCCAATATGGTATCAGAGATTCAGATCTTCATGACCCTATTCTCTTCATGAGAGATTTGGCCTTGTTCTTCAAATCTATGTTTTTGTCTTAGATTTTGGTGGATTTGGGGGGAAGTCATTTTTTGGAGCACTTTGGGCAAAAACCGACATCACGGCTGTGTTTAGAAGGCCCCAAAACTCTTGTTTTTCTATAAGGCATGCCCAATTTGGACACAGATGAAATCTAGGCCCTATTTTTTGCATACATGACCTTGACATGCTTTTCAAGGCAAAAAATGCCTCAGTTTTCACGTTGCCTTAGTTTCTATGCTGCCTTGAAATTCATGCCACCATTGTTTTGATTTTTTTTTGCATGGCAATTTGGGTTTCTTGGTTCTCTTCTTGTTTTGGAGCACTCTTTGATTTGTTGCTTGTATCTTGAGCAAATAGAGGCATTTTTGGCCAAACAAGATATCGTCAGAAAGCTGGTTCCAAGCCTAATCTGATTTTCTAGGTTTGAATTTCTGATTCTTCCATCTTACAACCTTTTATTCCAGTCAAAGTCAAGGTTGAATTTTTCACTCTAGGAGCCATATCTTTCTCATTGGGACTCTATTTTTTGACTTTCGTATGGTTTTGGAAATTTGGTTTAGTGCTCTATCATATTTCATGGGTCTCACACCTAGATTCTACTCCAAGTATTTTTTATTCTATTTTTTTCATTTTTCCAATCTGGTGGATATCTTGGATGTTTTAGGTCTTGGGATCATTTTGCATGCATGGGATGACTTCTTTTTAGCTTTTCTTCATGTTTCTACAAATTTTTGTCATTCATAGATATTGTAGACATCTATTTCTGTAGCTTTTCTTGTTTGCAAATGCACTGGGATAAAGTGCCATCTGCTACATGCTTGGAATCTTGGACATTTTTGTGTCTATTCATATTCGCACTATATTATAAAGTGTTATGGGGGGTTTGTTTTACTTTTGGCAAGTGAGTGTTCCTTCCACAACATAAGCCTCATGATGTGTGTCAAGGGAGTGATCCTTCCATGACACCATCCTTTATATGTGTTTGTACTTTGTATTGCACTTTCTATGTTCATGGTTCTTCATCATGAAGTTATTCTTGGAAGCCTGGTTCAGTGTACCTATCATGCCTCTCCCTGCTCAACATTATGGGGGTATCTCCTGTTGGTTCTAATGCTTCCTTGGTTTGATGGAGTGATATTTGTATTCAATATTTTTTCCTATGTACTAGGCAGACGCAGTAGCTGAGTACCTATCATATTAGTGAGATGGATCATTTACCATATGGACACTCTTTCATTCCTATTTTGGAGGCATCCTTCCATCTTTGATTGATCAACCTGTTAGAATTTATTTAAAGTCTTCTCTACCTGATCATGTTCTATTACAGTGGAGGTTCCAGCAGTTATTCTTCGACAGTGTTTGCAGCTTCATGCTTCAAAGGTGTTCTACATGTTCTTCCTTTGTTTCTATTCTTCTGGGACATTCTCTAGTTGGAAGCTTCTTCAGTCCTTCACTAGTCTTCATCTCTTTTCGAAGAGGGGTTTTTCCCACTGGGTTTTCTCTTTTTCTCCTCTTTACAGATATTTTTTTGTACTTGGGTACCTGATCAT
Source organism: Thuja plicata (assembly GCA_018584345.1). NCBI lineage: Eukaryota > Viridiplantae > Streptophyta > Pinopsida > Cupressales > Cupressaceae > Thuja > Thuja plicata. Next base: position 2,145,239 of record MU225706.1, on the reverse strand, counting down.
GCCTTGTTGTTGGGACCCATTTCCTACTTTTAGTAGTTGTTTCTAGGTTTTTAGCTTCTCCCTAAGTTTATCTTAAGGGGGGGTGTTAGAGTAAAAATATATTTTTACTTATTAATTAAATCATTATTGATTTAATTATTAAGACACCTTATTCATTTATTAATTAAATCATTATTGATTTAATTATTAAGTCACCTTATTGATTTAATTATTAAGTCATGTAATACCCACTCATGTTTTGCTTTGTAGTTTGTGATGCCGTACTCTTTTAGGCATTGTTTTCAGTTGATTGGCTGAATTCTTTTAGGCTACTTTCATGTGAGTTGTTATTGTTTCTTTTGATGATGATACTTGATTATGATGTCATGGATTGATCATATGCATAGATAGATGTGATGATGTTTTCATGTTGATTATTATATGTTGATTTTAGATTATGATATACTTACCCCATACTTGCATGTGTATGGTTCTTTTATATGATGATGTACTTGTTGATGTGTTGTTGTGGTAGAGGACAGAGACGTAGTTACTTGCTTCATCAAGATCTACACGTTCGACCGATCCCTATCATTGTTTGCAATATTTTTTTATGCATGTACATGGATGTTCTTTGATGACAGGATTCCAGGTATAGGGCATCATCTTCCCTGAATTGGCAGGAGTGAGCATGCTCATAAATATTCATCTCAATGGTAAAGATGGAAGGTAACATACAGATCCAAAACCCTAACCTAAGCCTAATCATCCTAATGTTGGATGAGTTTCAGTATGACTACCCTATCCAGATTTGTCTAGGTTGACAGAATTCGAATACCCTCTCTCCTGAGTGTGTGTGTGTTTTGCATGTGTTTGCTTTTAGGTGATTTTTGGATTATTGAGTGATTGTCCATATCCTATGATTTAATGGATTATAGTTGAATTATTTATTTAATTATATCCTAAGTTTATTTTAAATAATTAATTAAATTGAAATATTTGAATATTTTGATTTAATTAAAAACTATATTAAATGTGCTTATATGATTAATTAAATATTTGGTTGCATGCATTATTGTGACATAAATATTTAATCTATTTAATTAAATATTTTATTAATTACATGTGCATGAATATGTTGAAAAAGTAATTTCAAATTGAAATATCTTAACTTGGAATTAGGAATCAAAGTTGAGTTGTGGCAATAAAGAATATTTTATTTATTTAATTTGGATTTACTTTCAATTTTGAGTGGAGTTAATTTAGGGATTGAATGGGGAGTTGTCATGGGGGGGTTGCACAATTAGGGTAAGTTGATTCTCTTTAGGAGAATTCTCCTCTCATTTCCCTCATAACAAGTTTTTTGATTTGGAGAGCTCTTGGTGATTTGAGATTTTTGAAGGATTGTGGATTGTTGTGGTTCCTTGTTGCTTTGAAGTTTTTGGGAGTTTTCTTGCTTGTGTGTGTGCTTGGATCTTCATAGTTGCCAGATCTGTGGTTGAATTGGGCTTGAGGGTTCTCAGATTTTCTTTAATCTTCCAAGCTACATTCTTTCATTTCTTGCATTGGAGTCAAGGTAGGTTTCATTTGTCATGTATGGTTTCAATTTCGTAGATCTGAGGTTTTCAATATTTATTTAGTGCATGTTTGTTATTTTGGTTTTTAAATGGCTTGTTGTTGTTTCTACGTTTTTGGGTGTTAATAAAAACCCTAGATCTGAATTTTTTTCATTCTATGTATTCTTAGCATCGTAGGGTTATGTTGTCAAAATTTCAGGAAGAAATTCTCTCTAGATCTCTTAGAAAATGAAAAATTAATCCTTTGTATAGTTTAGACTATAGAGAAAATTAAATTTATAGTTTATTGATGTTTCAATGTTTTCGAGGTTCATGAAAAGCTTAGATCTGTCATTTTCATCTTAATATGGTTCTTAGCATAGTACCCTTATGCTGTCAAAAATTTCGTGAAAAAATCTCTTCTAGAACTCCTAGAAATCAAAAAATTAATCTTGCCTATAGTCCTAACTATAGAGGAAAATAAATATTTGGTTGCTTTGAAATTTCATTGGGAAAGAAATTAAATAAGTTAAAAAAATCAACTCTCTGGAAAAACACAGATTGGTGTAAAAAAAAAAAAATTACCCAGATGAAAATAGCTAAAGACAAAAAAATAAAATACCCTTCCTTTTTGGTAATTTCCGTTTTCAGATTTAAAAGTTAAAAAATAAAAAAAATACAATCAAATTTCCTTTTTTTAAAAATGCAGTGGAAAAGTTTTAATTAAATTTTTTTTTTTTATAAATTTAAGTTGGGGGGGGGGGGGGGGGGGACCCCNGGGGGGTGGGACCCCATCCCCACACCCTGCCCCGCGCCTATGATAGCGTGCAACCATAAAGGCTGCAGGCCGTCCGGTCGCCATCGGCGCCGACGGCCATTGTAGTTAAGAGGATGGAGGGGGAAAAGACCTCGTGGGTCCCCCCACATAAAGTTGTTTAAACATTTTGTTTTAAATTTCGTTTATTAAAACAAACATTAAAATGTTAAATGCTTTCGATATTTTTTTATTAAATGTTAATTTTTATTTAACTCATTTTTTTATTAGATTTTTGTTTGATATTAAAATTAATTAATTTTTATTTGGTATTTTAATTTGTTCTATTAATTAATTTAGGATATATTTTAAAATATAATCACAAATTAATTTATAATATGGATGGTTCATATTATATTAATTTTATAATATGGTTATTTAATAAGATATATAGTTACGAAAATGTGTATTATTAACTTTTACTAATATGTAGATATTACTTTTAATTAATAGGCACATTATTGTTAATTTTAATTAGATACGTGATTATTTAATTGAAGTTAATCAATGTGGATTGTAATCTGAAGTGATTTAAGACATTAGGCTCATACAATTAATTTGGGATAATTAATGAATGTGTTTTGGTTAGTTTACTTAATTTCTACAAGTAGTATTAAATGAAGTTAATGCAAATGACTTTAGTTATTTCAGATTAAGTTATTGTTTAAATGGAGTGTATGTTTAAGTTAACTGTAAATGATCATATGCTTATAGTTCATTTTTCAGTCTTTTAAGATATTTTTATTTGTATGCATTTGTATGGATCTCTTGTGCTTGAATGTGTTACTATTGGGGGCATTAGATGACCTAGGATGTATACAGAGGTTGGAGAAAATGTTTATCTTTTCTGTCACTTTATGGCCTGTGTGTTCTATGCTATTGCCCTAAACTGAGCACGTGACCCTTTCGATTCTATTATCTGCTAGTGTACCTATGTGACCGTCCCTGTTGTATGGGATACTGATTTGGGGTACACTAGGGTTCTAACCTATGCTAGATCTGTTAGGATATCTGAGCCTAGGGTAGGTTACCTAGATGTGTAGTAGGAGGTGGCCTGCAATAAGCTTCATGTCCGTAAGAGACTACTGGATTGTTTATTGTAGAGTTTCTTAATAAGTGATAACTAAAGACATACTGAGAGATTAAAATGAATTAATACGATATGATTCTCCTCACCCATGCTTGAGTGCTAGAAAAGACTAAGATGGAGGTTGAGATAGTGCTTGCCCCCTTACGAGGTGCGGGTTTAGGCATAGTTAGTGATCTTATCAGTTTGAGAGGTCATTGGCTCCATGTATGGTCACTTAGGTGCCAGAATCTATTGTGATTATCGGGGCTAAACTTAAGGGTTAGACGTACATGATGACACCTTCCTTTACACATGCTAGATTTCCTACGTTGTCAGTTGTCTCTGAATTAGTGAGTCTTACCCTTTCATGATGATTAGTACATTGGATTAGAGAGCTATCAAGATCCCTTGCTTAGTGGTTATTCCTTCTTTATTTTGGATATCCGATTGGGATCTGTTGTTATCTCCTCAGCACGGTGGGGTGGACCTTTGTGGTTCCACACGGACGGGTGGTAGTGATTCTTTATCCATTGAGATTCGATGTTCTTGTACCAGGTGCTTGATGGTTCTTTATAGATGAGCTCTTTATATTCCTTCATCATTATTTCTATAATTTCATTATTGTAAATCTTGTATTAGAGTATCGCATGTGATACCTAATCTGGCTATTGTATGTTAAGTAGTTTAGAGTGATTACCACATACCCTGCGACATGTGCAGTGGATGTGTGTTATGGTGGTTTCATGGTTGTCCATGAGGATTGTAATTATGGTTATGTAAGTTGTATTTGTTATACTTAATCAAATGAAATCTTTTGTTATATTGTTAGTTGTGTTTTGCTTTAAGTAATTCAACGTCATGAAACCCTCGAGTCGTGTAATCTATGTGAGTGTAAGACATGTGTATAAATGGTAATTGCTTCCACATGAATGTATGTTTCTTTATGTTAAATTAAAATATATATATATATATATATATATATTCAGCACACATAGTGACATGTTCTAGGTTAATCTCCCTTGGGTTCCCTGGCGGGGCATTACAAGTCACCTTTTTATCTCTAGTTTACTTAAGCTAAACTTTAGGCATTTTATAATTAATTATTTTATTAATTATTCATATAACCTAGGTTTTGTAACCACCCTAATTTGGTCTGCTCTGACCAGAGAACCTATTTTCCCTAAGTGTGATCATGCCCCTAATTATGTCAAGACAATTCTTCAATAAATTGGAATAATTCATTTAAATCAAATTTAATTTCCTAAAATCAAAGTGATCTTATCACTAATTTACATTAATTGCCTTAGCCAATTAAATCAAATCAAATCAATTAAATCAAAAGAATTAAATACATGACTAAGGTAATTAATTAAAAGGATTTAAATAAACCTTCTGATTGCAACTCCTCACTTGCAAAATGGAAAGTCAATCCATTAGCCAATGAGAGTTAAATCACTTGGATCACCTTACATGGATCACCAAAGATTCAATCTCCACCTCTCTTCACAAATCAATCTGGACCTCTCATTCCTCAAATTCTTCTATAAAAGGAATGAATTTTGAGCTCAATGGGCCCCTAATTCTTAAAATTTCATTTACAGCCTTATGCTGCTCTGATTTCTAACATTCTAAGTGCATTTCTAGTTCATATTTTCATAGTAATTACATAATTTCTCTTTGGGAGCACTAAAATTAACTTTGTTTGAGCATTTAGTTTGCATTCTCTCTTAAATCTTCCATTCTAAGCATGAACGTGTCACTGGTTTATGCATAATCTAAGGGAAAATTATAGCATTTATCATACTCTTCTTAGATAGGGAGCATTTTAGTGATTTCTACGTTCTTTTCCTTTGTTATTTCATGTTTTTCTCACTAATGTAATGACATATTGAAGTGTTGTGTTGCAGCTTGTAGGTGCATAAAATACACATATTTCTGGCATCCATTGTGGGGCAAATCCTTAGATTTCTCCTCTTTTCTAAGTTCATTTTTGCTAATTTTTGTTCTCTATTTTCAGGTCCAGAGTCACATTTAGTTGCCAAAGCTCGCCTTTAGTTGCAAAGGCTCGCATTCAGGAAAGATCATCACATCCCAGATTTCTATCATCGCATCTAGTATATCCTGAATCACATCTAGGGAAAGCTCGCATCAGGTAATTCCTGCATTTTCTTTAGTGTAAAGGCTCATTTTCAAAATCATTAATCACATCCAGGAATTTTAGGATCGCATCCAGTAAAGGCAGTCACATTTTGTTGGTTGAGTTGCAAATTTAAAATTCTAACCACTAATCTTATAACCATGCTTGTTTCTGTGTTTTAAACAACCTAACATTTGCTTGCAGGTTGCTGTTAGAGGCTTTTTTGTGAAAAAGTTGGAAAGAAACTACTAATTTGCGGGTTGCAGGTTGCCAAATCACTCAAGTTGACCTTTTTTTAAAAGCTTTCAAACTTAAGAATATTTTCCATCATTTTTTAAATTGACCAGAGGATTATGCTCTTCTCCTTCATGGAAAATCAAAAACTCAAAAGTAAATTTAAAACTTGATGAGAATTTGAGAAAATGAACAAAGAAAACACACTTTTCTAAAGTTGGAGAGTAATTGAACAAACTATTCATTAAATTTGGGGAAATTGAACCAACAAATCTTTCTAATTTTTGGATAGTAATTGAACAAGCAAATCACTAAATTTGTGGAAAATGAACAAAGCAAATCTTTCTAATTTTGGAGAGTAATTGAACAAGCAAATCATCTTAAATTGGGGAAATTGAACAAGAAAAAATTTGATTTTATATGATTTTTCATTTCTTACAATAGGAATTTAAAAGTCAAATTTAAACACATTACTTAGTCCAACTAGAGGATTTTCTCTTTGTCCCAAGTTGGAAGAATCAAAGACTCATCATGGGGGATTAAGTTTTGAGTTATAAAGTTTGAGGAAAATGAACATGTTTGGTGTTCTTGTGAGAGAAAATGACATGGAATAGGAGAGTATGCTCTTCTTCTCATGAAGAATCAGAAATCTAGACTCCTAAGTCATCAATCCTTTGTCATTTTCTTTCAAAACATTAGATGGCCTTCCGGCATAGGAAACAATCTCCCAGGAGGACCCAAGTTAGGATAGGTTTTACGCCAACCCTTCCAAATCACTCTATTCAATATTCTTCCTTGTAGGCCAAAGCCTCAGAAGATGTAGTCGGATTTGTTCCTAAAATTTTTACATCATTCCTTGAACATGCTTGAGTGTGTAGAGTGGAGCCACTTGAATATTTCTTGTGAGAATACACACATTTGAGTACTCATAGGGATATATGCCTCATATTTTCCTTGTGTAATTCTATGGGGGACACTTGTGAACGGATGCCCACAATTGAAAAACACTTATAGTAAAAACTACCCAGTTTATCTCTGAAAGGGTGATAATCTTTGTGCAAGGCAAATAGTAATTGCCCCAAGATACTTGTCATTTTTTTCCCTCACTTGTGTTTGGAGTTGGATAATATGGCATCATGACTAGATCCATTGGGTGCTTGGTGATGATCATATTCTAATTAGCACGTGAGTGTGTACCTAAGTCTACGAGCAAATATTTTCACTCTATTCATAGAATCTAGGGAATAAGGATGTGTTTGATCACCTTAACAAAGAAATATTTCTTGATGCCTCCTAAAATCTCCCTAAAAAGATAATCTCCTCAAAAAAAGCAATAAATTTCAATCCCTGACATAAATGTTGTTTAAAACTCTTTGGAAACTGTCAAACAAACTTTGTTGTCAGAATAAACTTTATGTACTTTGAGAAAAAATTGAAAAAACTTGCAAATCCATCAGAGGCTCACATATGGTCATTTCCAAGTCACTTCTGGTTGCATTATCTTGCATCTAGTGAACTTGCTCTCTTTTGGTAATTCCTAGCTCACATTGAGGAAATTTGCTCGCATCCTGAATATCAAAGCTCACATTTAGTTTTCATCAGATCGCATCTGGAAAATCATAGCTTGTATTTAGGGAGTCACATCTGGGACATTACGTACTTGCACATGTGCCACTTAGAGAAACTTAGTGTTTTTAGATACCCTTTTGGCTCTTCAGTTTGGTCTTGTTGCTCTTGTTGGTCCGCTTGTTGCTGTTTCACAATTTTCTTAGAAGTCTACCTTGCATGTCCTTTTGGATTATCAAAATTGGTCCCAAAATGTGTGCTCTTTTCACTTATCCAAAGATCTTGATTCTCATCTCACTATCAGGGCATTCTAACCCTCTGACGCTGGAGTCATTCACTCAAAATAAACACAAACACTATTTCACTACTTGGACACACCTACTTGGACAATTTGAAATCCTATTGACACTATTGGAAAACCTTTGACGAAGTTGAGACCCAAATTTCATGGTTAACACAAGACACAATCAATACCTTGCTGATGATTCAAAGAGACCTCCTAGATTAATTTATTTTCAACAAGGAGAGACATCTCGCAATCCCCTATTCGATTAAGACTCACCCGCAATGGAAGCACCTCACCAAGGATGGAGTGTAGCTTTTGATGAATATAATGATGAACAAGACTGTAACAAATGAGAAAGTAGTCATGAAGAAAAAAATCAGGGCCATCCTTTATTTGACTTAGATAGTGACGAAGACATATTTGAAGAAGAGTATAACAAACTCAAACAAAGTAGAAGATACCAAAGGAACTTGGAAAAGATTATCACTGAAGACAAAGAGAAATATTTCCTACACTTATCTTCTCTTGGGATCAGACTTCCCAAAGACTATGATGTTGAGAGAATAAAGGAAAAGGAGGTACAAACACCTATTTATAATCTCACTAAGAACTTTACCTTAATGCAATCTGAACTTGTGACACTCAAGTAAGAAAAGATCAAACCAATGAAAAAGTACTCTTTGGAACACATATGTCCATTTCCTTTTGATAAGAGTATCAACATGGTTCCATTTCCTCCTAACATTTCAAGACAAAAATATGACAAGTACATGGGAGAAAACAATCCACATGACCATGTTAGAGAATTTTGAGTTCTAAGCATAGAGTACATGCGTGAGCCTACTTATCTAATGAGGCTATTTATGGGAAGTCTAGGCGGAAATTCTATGGAGTGGTTCTCCAAACTCACACCAAGCGTGCAATCTTTTGAGGAGTTAATACAGAGATTTGTCCAACATTACTCCTACAAGATACAACATAATGTAACCATGATGGATCTTTGTAACATGAAGAAACAGACTAGTGAATCCTTTACACTCTTTTTACAAAGGTGGAGGAGAATCTTTGAAAAGTACTCAAGAGCAGTACCCGAATCTGAAAAGATGGAAATATTTATCAATAACTTGGTACCCGAAATGAACTATGATTTACAAATAAAAGATTCACCTAGATTTGATAGAATGATCAAGAACGCTATCCGTGCTGAAGATTTTATGGTCAAGAAAGGGGAAATCACACTCCAAAGTCATAATAGATCTAACAACTACAACAAAAAACCTAAGTGGTGGAACAAGAACAAAAATGTTGTCAGTGATGGAGTAGTAGAAGCATCCAATGCAAACAATAAACAAGAGGTGTTCAATCTAAGAAACAACTTACAAGAAAACAAAGAAGCTAAGGTAACAAACACAATACCAAGAGAAAACAATGAGAACAACAAGATGAAACCATGGAATTCTAGACCTCAAAGAACATTCACTCCATTGGGAGAACCTCTTGAGATAGTTTTGAAGACACTCTTAGATAACAAAGTCGTCACGATACCGGATTCGAAACCATGGGAGCTAGAAGTTAAACCAAGATGGTGGAATGAAAATGCCTATTGTTTCTTTCATAAAAACAAAGGACATAAGACTAATGACCGTGTTAAGATCAAACACATTATAGAAGACCTCATTGAGGGAGGCAGAAGGACATACCACTAACGAAGATCACACATAATTTAAAAAACCATTCCCTAACTATGAAAATGGGGAAGCTTCTAAAGGAAAATGAAATGAATTCAATTACACCTACTCTCATAATGATAATGTGATCAACATGTTGGACATTAAAAATGAATGAATCAATGTGATCACTACCAAATTTTCCAAAGAAACATCAACACATTTAAATGTGGTGACTCGAAGCCAAGCACGAGTCACGATCAAAGGAGTTAACTCCTCATCTAAGCAAGCAACATCCTCTAAAGTACCTATTGTCACAATTCATAAACCAGAAGAATTAAGACAAATAATTACTATACCATCTGTAAACTATAACTTGGTAGACCAATTTCAAAGGACCTCAACTCAAATTTCTATATTTGAGTTACTAAAGATCTCTTTAGTGCATAGGAAAGTTCTTGAACAAGCCCTACATTCAACAAATGTTCCAAAAGATGTTGATGTAGATAATTTCTAGGCAATGATCAATCACATTTTAGCTACACATCACCTCTCCTTTTTGGAAGAACAAGTCCTTGACTCATCTACATAACTAACCCCTTCACATTGAAGTTTTGATTCAAAAATCCTGTGTAAAACATGTATTGATAAATGGAGGTGTAGGGTTGAACATATGTACTCTCAATCTAATAAAAAAATTGAGTCTTTCAGAAAAAACCATTGATTCAAGAAGTAAGATAACTATCAAGGCTTATGATGAAGAAGAAAGATCATCCAAAGGGCTCATTGTTCTACCAATCAGAATAGGACCAATTGAACACAATGTGATTTGTCAAGTTCTCAATCTACCATTGACTTATAACATATTACTAGGGAGATCTTGGATACATGAAATGCATGCAGTACCATCTACTTACCACCAATGGATCAAATTCCCACATAATGGGGTGGAAGTGACAATCCTACCGATTCAAGATACACTTGCAACAATGTTAAAGTAGACAATATTGTTCCTAACAATAAGGAAGTCCCAAAAGAATCCATGCCTGAAACCTCTAAAGACATGGTAATGAGAATCTTTAGAAAGAGACTAAAAATTGAAGAAACCAGCGTGGGGGAATACAAACTAGACATGATGCCATCATTGGCTAACATTCCTATGTCTCCAAGATCTTATGGGAAACCTTCCCCATCTTTCACACCTACTGCATCAAAAGAAAGAGACATTCACAAACCAACTGGTATAGTCGGAGTCTCTACTTCTCAAGAGGATGAAAAAGAAGATAAAACAATCTTGGCTTGGTTCTATAAGGGAGAACAGAGAGAAAATGAGGTAAAACATGTGGAGATATCCCCCAAAAAGTATGGTAAAGGATATGACCTCAAAAAAATGGGATACAAGGGGAAGGGACATTTAGGAGATAAAAGAAAAGGACCCATTGAACCTATACACATGAAATTCTGAAGTACCAAAGACAAAACAAGGGTAGGTTTCAATAACAATTCAAAAAACCCTACTTCAAGAGATGGTCCAATCTTTGATCAAGGAAGTGATGATGAAGAAGAAGAAACAACACTGGAACCATAGGCATATGAAATATTATTACACATTGGTACTAAGTATCCCAAATAGCAAGGAGAAAGATATGTACCATCTTTTGTAGCACAACAAGAGCATCATGTTCCTTTGTTGTCACAAGCTGATATTCAAGAAGTAGAGGAAATAACAGAAGACTCTCCAGAAGTCCAATAGATAGAAGAAAATCATGAATAAATACCCTAACAACAAGAGGTACATCCTAACTAGGGGAAATTAGTAACAATTTCACATGTCCTAGACTTACCACACTTTGATCTACAAGTGGCTAATAGGGTACATCAGGTAACTATTGCTGAGTTTCTAAACAAATCTGATGATGAAATAATAGAACACATGATTATGAATGGGATCACATGTGTGATGCTACCATGGACAATGAGGTAGATGTGATTCATAAATTTTCATCTCTATTAGAGAGAGGAGAGAGTTCTAACACTTTGCCTAACATGGTTCTTGTCCCAGAATTAGATGAGATACAACTACCCAGGATTGTTGATGGAGATAATAGTGCTTTACTAGGTCTAGAGGACATTCAAAGGATACAAGATATGAGTTTCAATTTGATGAGAGAAGAAGAAGAAAGATCAACTGATAAGTCACTAGAGTTAGGTCCACATATTACTAACAATGACCCTAATAATGATGATTTGACTCTTAATGATCTAAACGCTATAGAAGATAACTTAACGGAACATGTCTTGTTAATTAATAGTCTTGATGCTGATGTGATGTTGTCCTTACCAAACTTTGAATCATTATCCTTGGTAAACCTTGACCTGATTGATTGAACCAATTCGGACCTTACTCCTATCATGAACTTTCCCAATGACTACACTTTGTCCTGTTATCTAAATGCTTGTGAACCCTATCCCTCTTCCACCAATGCAATGAGTATGAACATGTCAGGGGAGGATATCAAGTAATTTCTTAGTCATAAATTGAAAAATAAAAAGAAGAAAAGAACTGATGGTGTAAACCACATTGTAGCAATATTAGATTCTGAAAAAGTAAAAATAAAAGACAGATCTGATGGTGAAAACCTCTTAGAGGTGCCAAAATATGAGATTCCTGATATCCTCCTTGAGCACTTTCAAGAAAGATATTCAGTTCTGATAGAACCAACACAAAGAATTAAAAGATTACTTGGATACTCATCCTATTGTCATGGCACTTATTCATGGAAAAACATTACTACTCTGTATTCAGCTACAACTACATTGCTTGGAGTATTGCTAGCACAAGAGGATGAAAACAAAAAGGAAAGAGCGATCTATTATATCCATAGGACCTTGGTGTCTTATGAACTCAACTACAGTATCATTGAAAAATCTTTCTTAGTTGTTGTTTTTTCATCCCAGAAGTTGAGACACTACATGCTCTCGCATACAGTAAAAATTATTGCAAAAATAGACCCTCTCAAATATCTCTAGTAAAACAACATTGACAGGAAGACTAGAAAAATGGGTCTTAATTCTAAGTGAATTTGATATTGAGTATGTGGACAGAAGGGCTATTAAAGGAAAATTCCTAGCAGATCAACTATTTGATTCACCATTACAAGATGATGCACCTTTGATAATTGATTTTCTTGATGAAACAATCATGCACTTAACTGAATATCTGTGGATGATGTATTTTAATGGTTCTTTGACACAACAAGGATATGGAATAGGGGTACTATTTATCACTCCTCAAGGCTACAAGATACCCAAGGCATATAAAGTGATGTTTCCATGCACAAATAACATCTCAGAATATGACACATTGGTAAATGGACCCAAACTTGCTATGGAATGGAAAATTGTAGAGCTACATGTGTATGGTGACTCTCAGCTCATTATCAACCAAGTAAATGGAGATTATCAGACAAAAGATGATAAACTAATGCCTTAAAAATAGGTGGTTGAAGATTTGAAAAATTACTTTGTCTTCATCACATTCCAACAAATACCAAGAACAAAAAACCAAGTTGCAGATGCTATAGCTACACTAGCATCCATGCTACAACATGTAGAACACCAATTCCACTATGACTTCTTGGTGGAAGAATTATCCTTTCCAACCTTTGATACACCTGAATCCCAAGTGATTTGTCCTTTAAATGCCCAAGACCAATCCCAATCTGCAAAAATAATTTCTTATCTTACTAATCAAACTGTACCTAATGGCCTATCAAGGAATGAAAAATGAGCTTTAATTGGGATAGCATTGTGTTATTTCCTCATCACTACTAACTTATATAGATGAGGTCTTGATGGTATGCTTCTTAGGTGTTTAGAACAAGAAGAGTTTCACCGCACATTAAAAGAGGTTCACAAAGGTGTATGTGGATCGCACTTGATTGGCTTTTCATTAGCTAATAAACTATTATGAGTTGGTTACTATTGGCCTATAATGGAAAAAGATGTACAATTTTCTAAAACATGTCATAAATGTCAAACACATGGAAACCTTATCCATGCTGCATCCAGAGAACTCATACCTTTTATAACAAATTGTCCATTTCAGCAACATGCCTTTGATCTTGTTGGATAGATCTATCCTAATTCTTCAAGTGGACACAAGTACATCATTACAGCCACTAAGTATTTTAGTAAGTGGGACGATCCTGTGCTGCTAATCAAAGCGACTAGAAAATAGGTTGATATGTTCATCTTGAACTACATCATTTGTAGGTATGGGATACCCTCTTCTATTGTAATAGACAATGGGGGTCAGTTCAAAAACAAAGATATCGAGGACCTTTGTACACAGTTTCATATCACTCAACATTGTTATTCAATCTATTATCATCAAAGTAATCAAAAATCTGAGGCTTCAAACAAGAACATTCTAAAAATATTACATATAACTACGAGTAAGTCTTGCAGAGACTGGCATTTGCAACTAAATCCAGCACTATAGGCCTACAGAAAAAGTATCTAAACACCAGTAGGATCCACACTATTTTCTCTAGTCTATGACTCAGAAGCAGTGCTACCCATTGAAGTAGAAATTCCATCTTTGTGAGTATCTCTCCAAGGTCTTGTTACAGATGAACAATACTGCATTGATAGGGTTCATGCACTAGAACTACTTGATGAGCATAGGAAACAAGCATTCGATATTATCAAAGTATACTAGAAAAGAATGTCAAAAGGGTACAATAAGAAGGTAAAACCACAACAATTTCAAGTGGGGGATCTCGTTCTCAGATAGAATCCTATAAACTAGCCAAATAGAGAACAAAAAGGCAAGTTTGAACCTAACTGGCTACGACCTTTTGTTATTACTACAAATTTTGGGACTGGAGCTTATCAATTAGCTACACCTGAGGGAGATATTCTTCTTGATCCCATCAATACCCTACACTTAAAGTAGTTCTACACTTGACATCTGGCTGATAGAGCCTATGCAGTGGAAATAGTTATGAGAAAATACCCAAAAAATCAGAAAATTGATCCTGAAGAAATCCAAAAATAGTGGAAAAAATCCATAAAAAAGGCATCCTTGGCAAAAAATTGACAAATAGGTGTCTTGGTAGTAAAAATAAAAAGCTTTGCTGAGTGGTGAAAACTTGGCAAACAGACGTCACTTGTACTCTGTGCTCCACTTATCGATGCAGCGCTGCCACTAATCCTTCATAATCACACCCATGCTATTGGTTAACTCTAATTCCTTACAAATGTCCTATCCTTGCCTGGGATTGGCCTACATTTGTGTCTGAGCAATAGTCATTCTGCACTAGGGGCATCTTTGCAAGCATGTTCAGTATATGTCTGCTAGGTTGTGCTAGGTTCGTGTCTAGGATGGTTTTCCTCTCAAAACTGTATTTCTCAATACTTGCATCAAAATGTCACTATCACAAACAAGGGTGTTTCTTAATCACCACCTACCTGTAATAGACATCATACTATTTTTTCTCAACTCTTTAATCATACTAGTGTTTATGAACACTTTAATGAAACAATATTCCTAAACACTACATTGGATTTCAATTGATGATAAAGTTAATCTCATATACTCAGACATGAAAACTTATTGCTTGATTCCAAGTTATGATTGATAATTCTCTACTGTTCTTGAAAAATGAATCAATAATATTTATCAATACTACTTAAACACATATAGACTTATCTTGGTTTGATTATGACTCTTTTATGTTCCAATGATGTTTCAAACTAGGGGCATATGTAGGCAGTTATGAATTTTCTTTGATTAATTATGAATTGATGATTGTTATGTCTTCCGAGTTACTCCATGATGTCTATTCAAAGACAAAGAGTTGAAAGGATAGGGGCATAATATTTTCTTTGTTTTCTACGTATGGTGATTGCTTCAATGATCCTATAAATTTTGCCTAACTTGGATGTTTATGGTAAGAGCTTCCAACATGAGTGGATAGCCACATATATCTTGATCCTTGTTATGTGTAAACTACGGTGTGGTTGAAATAATTTCCTTGTCTATTTCTAAATTAGATTCTAAGTAAGGTGTATGACACATTATTTACCCAAGGAAATGAATATTGAAGGTCATTTCGGGTTACATATCTTACATTACACAGGAACAAAAGATGATTCTTAAAAAGAAAAAGAAGATAACTGACTAGTCATCCTAGCCTCTATGCCTTGATGCTTAGGTTTATTTTTAACATTGCATCCAAAACACATACTATTCATAATTTCATGATACCTTGTGGGTATTAGTGATAGTTGTACTATTTGATGATGTCCATTACAAAAATTCCCAATGATGATAAAAATGCTATAATGTATACAAATCAATGACAGTCCTAAGAGTCTGCATGCAGATGCTAAAGATTGCATGATTCATTTTAGAACAACATAAGGACTTGAGCTCAAAATGATTTACTGGTTCATCCAAAATCCAAGTTAACTACTTAATCTATATTACTGATATTAATGTCGTTGCATATCCATGACATACATTCTGCATTCATAAATGAGAAAGAGAAAATACAAAAACAAAGCATTCAAGCATTGCATTTTTTTACATCCTAAGTGCATTCATACATATATTTTCATAAAGAAAATCTAAAAAATGTACATTTACGTGTTCATCTAGAATCATTCAAATAGATTTATATATCAATAATAAATCAAAGAGCATAAATGATGTCATCACATGAATCTATTCTAACTCATCAAAAAAACCAAGTACATAATCACATGTGCATCAATCTAAACATCTATCAAGAACGAGAACCCATGAACATATCAAGATAATAAAAAACTATCTCAGATATATATCAGTAATGGAAAAGATAAAAAATGTGGAACTGTCTACAAAAGCGTATCAGTATAATCATGATGAAACAAATATACATGTATCAAATTATGCAGTACAATGGATGATCTCAGAAGGATCAATATACAAAATGTCCCAAGTATCAAAAGTACAATATCAGATCTAACTACCACTCTCTCCCTGATCCAAAGGAGGAGGAGGTGGTACATCAGCTCAAGCATGATGAGCTAGTAGAGGTATAGATCCCTTTGACTGTTGTGCCACTCGAGAATGTAAAGGAGATCTTTGTACCTCTAGAACTAACACACAATATAAAGAAAACTAATATGCATCTCTTTGGCCCTGATGAGTAGTTGTACGGGAATGGACATCTCTCTCAGATCTCATGACATCTAAGTATTTGTCCCTATCTACCAAAAAATTATCCATTGTAGGGATCTGAGCTCTGAGATGCTTATGCTCTCTATGAAACTATGATAAGGCATCTCTGTCCCTACCAAAATCCCTTCCTGTACCTCTGGGAGGATCCTGTCTAGGAGGTCCACCTCCTCCACTCGACACCTATCCTGATGGCCTCTACTGCTGTCGCTACTACTCCCTAGTCAATAATGGACTTGGATCTACCTATGGAGGCATGAACCTGAATCGAGTCCATTTTCCACTGAAACCCTCTCTACTGCCACCCACTCTACCACCCACTCTTCCACTACCCCTATCATCTCCATCATCTCCATCATCTCGACTATGTCCATTACCTCTGTCTAGATGAGGGAATCTAGAATCTCTCTCACCCCCACCTCTCCTATCTCTTTGGGCTCCACCTCTACCTCTAATGGGTCTATCATCTACCGAATCATAATCTAAGGCACCCTCTATGCAAGGATCTACTTCATCAAGAGCTATGAATCTAGGAAAGGGATACTATAACATATGCACAAGGTATCCATCTGTACACCCAAAATCTGTAACATCAATAAGATAATCCCACCCAACTACAACCATCTGAATAATCTCTAGCTGTGCGGTCTCATATACTAATCTAGCCCCCAAAGAGGCTCCTCATCATGAATTTGTGCATATGCTGTCAAATTCTATGATTTGCCCTATATACGGCCATACTATCGCAACACACAAGTAACAAGAAACTGCTCAACAATGTAATGGGTCTGACCAATCAAATATCTGCTTTAGAAAAATCAAGGCACCTGTTGCCTATCTAAGGTCCACTTGTCACAATCCAAGTATGGCCTCCATATGACTATTGTGATATCATCTAGAATACGATGCCAATACTCCACCTTACCCAGATGGAGCTGCTGGATGAAACCTACATACATATATACATAACGATGCTTCAGTGCTCTCTGCCTATCTACAATTGACCATGTAACTGGGATGTGCTCCCAGGCCCAAATCTGCAATATCAAGATTCCTACTATCATACTGTGAGAGTAATCATACAAAATCTCATGTAACTCTTGGTACATGTGGGCTTATAATATATAAATGCCCCAGCCAAATCTGTGTGATGAAACAACCATCTTCTCTAAGGTCTCATCCTAGCCACACATGAATCCATTCTATCCTCGGTCAGGCATGAGGATAGCTCCAATCAACCCAACAAGATAAATAGGTAAATAATCATAGTGATCGCACATGTAGTCCCATGTCAGATATCTATAGACTATGGTTTGATCTGCAAAATACCTTCGTGCAGACACAATAGTGATCGAAGAGCGCAACTCAAACTGAACCTCCTGACCCATAATTGGAATCCACATAATGTACCACATGTCCTCAAGTGTGATGATCATCTTACTAGTCGGGAGATGGAAGGTGTTGTGCTCTGAATTTCATCTCTCGATAAGAGAAGTCAACAACCCCCAATTTAGCTTGATGTCGGGTAAATCTATGACTGACATCAATCTGAGATGTGCTATGACCTATAACTCTACAGGTGCAAGGACCTAGATAAGGCAAAGAATTTTCCTGGATGAGGTCCTCGAAAGGATACTACCTCAAAGTCAATCTACCAAAAGAACACAAGTACAGGTTCAAATCAATATTCTAGCTTTGACAACTATGTAGAAAAGCTATCATTTAAGTCTTTTTGGCCTTCAGAAAGAGAAAAATAGTCCAAATTGGAAAAAACCTAACTCCTACACTAAAAATGACTATGTTTTTATGGGTGCAATCCTGAACTCTAGATGTAATACGCTATTTATTGGATATGATGGGGAATCTAGGAAGCGATCCTTTTTCGAGAGGATGTGATGTGAGATGCGAGGTGCGATCTTGTTTTCATAGGACGCGATGAAATTTAAAGACTAACAATATTCTACAACATGCGATACAAAATAAGAAAACATGATGCGATCTGGGATTTTGTGTGAAAGTCAGATACAAAATGGGATGAACCGGACGTGACCTAGGACACGAGGTGTAATTCATAATTCTAAGCTTAATAAGTAATGCACAATTTGACAAAAATCAAAATAGAAAACATGATTAGGTAGGTATTGATGTACTCATTGGCAGTGCATAATTGGCCAGGTGCTGATGTCGATGTGCAAGCTCAAATAGATGTTTCTCCATGGAGACCACCATCTTCTCTATAGAGCTCTGAATTTAGTGACGATAAAAGTGAAAATGAATGAGTAAAAAGTGAATTTTGAGATATATATTGACCTTTTGAGCTATTTAGGAGCTCTAGAACTTCTCCCAGACTATTAAAATTCAATTTTGTTCTTTTTTTATCAATCGGGAAGAAAATCAAACGTGCAGATGATGTTTTCAATATCATGCTGCACAATTTATGATATTCTCTCAAAAAATGCAAAATTTCTATACATGTTCAGAAAATGATTTGCAGGATTTATGCAATCAATTTTTTGGGTTCTATATCATCGAATTGCACATTATTCATCAAAATCTTGGTCCTACATCATTTTATCAGACTCAAACGTCATATTTTCACCTAGTTAACTTGGTAAAATTATGTTTTCCCTTAACACATCGTCACTTCATCATTTCTTCTAATTGATACTTTCTCGATCCAATTGATCTGTTCAAGTGATTTATCATTCTACAGAGGGATTTTATTATTTTTCCTTCAATTTTGTTCCTGAGGGGGCATGATCACACTTAAAATCATTCAAATTATTGATCAAAAACATTAAAATGACATCATCATCAAAAGACTAGGGGCATGGCAGTTTCCTTCGATCAAGTCAGAACTGTTGGATAGAAGGCTTCAGCGCTAACAAGCCAAATATCTATGTCTACATATTATTATATATTTATTAAGCTCTTGGAATCTTTGTACTAAGCTTCATTCGATCTAGTTTGACGTCAGTATTATCAATTCTTGTTTGATCAAGTTTAGAATTGATACTTCAGAGCTCCTAGAAGCTTCGTACTGACCTTCGTTTGATCAAGTTGGGAGTTAGTATTATCAATTCTCATTCGATCAAGTTCAGAATTGGTATCTTTTAGATATTTATTTTATTGACCTTTGTTTTATCAAGTTCAAAGTCAATACTATCAGTCTTAGTTCAATAAAGTGTGAGACTAATCTCATCAGACATTTCATTCAATCAAGTGTAGAATTGTCAAACTTTTTGAAGTCAACAGAAAACATTATTTGAATCAATGTCCTGCTCACACATCAATTCAAAGAGGGGAAAATGTAACCACCCTAATTTAGTCTGCTCTGAACATAGACCCTATTTTACCTAAGTGTGATCATACCCCTCATTATGTCAAGACAATTCTTCAATTAATTGGCATAATTCATTTAAATAAAATTTAATTTCCTAAATCAAAGTGATCTTATCACTAATTTGCATTAATTTCTTTAGCCAATTAAATCAAATCAAATCAATTAAATTAAAATAATTAAATACATGGCTAAGGTAATTAATTAAAATGAATTAAATAAACCTCCTAATTACAACTCCTCACTTGCAAAATAGAAAGTCAATCCATTAGCCAATGAGAGTTAAATTACTTGGATCACCTCACATGGATCACCAAAGATTCAATCTCCACCTCTCTTCACAAATCAATCTTGACCTCTCATTCCTCAAATTATTCTATAAAATGAATGAATTTTGAGTGAAATGGGTCCCTAATTCTTAGAATTTTATTTACATCCTTGTGCTGCTCTAATTTCTAACAATCTAAGTGCATTTCTAGTTCATATTTTCATAGTAATTACATAATTTCTCTTTGGGAGCACTAAAATGAACTTTTTTTGACCATTTAGTTTACATTCCCTCTTAAATTATCCATTCTAAGCATGAATGTGTCACTGGTTTATGCATAATCTATGGAACAATTATAGCATTTATCATACTCTTCTTAGATAGGGAGAAATATGTCAAATTTAGTGGTTTCTATGTGCTTTTCCTTTGTTATTTCATGTTTTTCTCACTAATATAATGACATATTAAAGTGTTGTGTTGCAGCTTGTAGGTCCACAAAATACACACACAGATTTCTCTACCTTTTGGTGTTCAATCTACTTTATAAGGATTGATCTCTTTGTATTTTGTAATTCAAATTCTCATTCCATTATTATTGAATCAATTGAGGATGTTTCCTCTTTCACATATCTGTTGTTTTTAGCCTCCATAGCTTTTGCTTCTCTCTTTCTATGACAGGTATTTGCATGCAGATGATTCTTGGGAGCTGTAGGGTTGATAGTTTTTCTTGAAATCCAATAGATACTACAAGAACCATGATGATAGAAGGAAACGTTCTGCAGATGTTTTGGAAAGACACAATAAGCATTTTAGTCTATACTCTTAATTGAGTACAAATAAAGCTAGATACATTTAAAACACCCTATGAACTTTTGTGTGGAAATGTTCCTACTATTAAGTACTTAAAAATATTTGGCAGTAAATATTATATCAAGAGAGATGGAGACATTGGAAATTTTGATGCCAGATGTGATGACGGCATATTCCTTGGATACTCTACTAAGAGAAGGGCTTATAAATGTTTAAAAAAAGGTTGAGAATGATAGTAGAGAGTGCAAATGTAAAATTGGATGAAAGCATTGCAAGTTTATCCAAATCATGTGGATATTTTTCAAATGATCAGAATGCCAATGCTATTCAAAGAGATCAACAAAAGGAACAAAGAAAATTCCAAGGAGGTATGGTGAATCAGATTGATGAAGCATATACCAGTGGTGAATATGAAGGAAAAAAGGCTGAAGTAAGACCAATAATACCAAGGTATGTCAAATTAAATTACTCTAAAGAAAAAATAATTGGAGATAGGAATAAAGGTGTTCAAACAAGATGAGAATTTACTGAGTAACAAGTATGTCTAATTCAAAATTTAAGCCAAAGGATTTCAAAGAATCTTGTAAATATAAAAGTTGGTACAAGGAAATGGAAGATGAGTTGTCACAAATTGAGAAAAAAAATACTTGGAATCTTGTTCCTTGACCTATATATAAAAGTGTTATTGGCACCAAATGGGTATTCAAAAAATAAACTAAATCAATATGGAGAGGTGATGAGAAATAAAGCAAGACTAGTTTTTAAGGGTTATGCACAAATGGAAGGAACTATTTACGAAGAAACCTTTACACTAGTAAAAAAGATTGTAAGTAGTCATACTATTTCTTACATATGTTTCTCATAATAACTTTAAGGTATATTAGATGGATGTAAAATTTGTCTTATTGAACATAGATTTGGAAGAAGAGGTATACATTGAACAACCAGATGGATTCTAGCTGAGTGATCAACCAGACATGGTATGTTTACTAAAGAAGTCCCTATATGGACTAAAATAGGCTCCTAGAGCTTGGTACTCAAGATTGGACAAATTATCTACTCAAGATTTGCTTAAAAAAAGGTAATGATGATAGAAATTTATATTTAAAGGTTGATAATGAATAATTTATGATTGTTGAGGTCTTTGTTGATGACACTATTTTTGGAGGTAATGAGAAGTTAAGCTGAGAATCTACCTTAGAGATGCAATATGAATTTGAGATGTCCATGATAGGAGAGATAAAAATTTTATCAGTATTGTAAATAATTCAATTAGATGAAGGAATATTTGTGTCACAAACCAATTATGTAAAGGAGTTATTGAAGGAATTTGGTTTTGATGACTCAAAACTAGTGGGTACACCTATGGTGATTGGATGCAAACTTACAAAGGATGATGCAACTCCAAAGGTAAGTCAATATAGGTATAGATAAATGGTTGGTGTCCTATTGTATCTAACACATACCATACCAGACATAATGAATGCAATGTGTGTATTTGCAATATTTCAAGTAGAGCTAAGGAAAAGTCATGAAGTTTCACTCAAGAGAATTTTTAGGAATTTGAAAGGGCCAATTGACTTTGGGATATGGTACTCTAAAGGTGAATATTTTACCTTGAGTTCATTTAGAAATGAAGATTGGGCTAGAGATGTTAATGATATCAAAGGAACAAGTGATGGAGCATTTTACTTGGGTGGTAGATTGGTCTCTAGGATGAGTAAGAAAAAAAATTTCACTTCACAATCTAAGATTGAGGCAGAGTATGTTGTTCTTGTTTTAAATTGCACACAAGTAGTATGGATGACTCCAATGTGCCTGATATTGGAATTGTCTTTGATGAACCTATTATTATCTATTTAAATAATTCAAGTGTTATGAACATTTCAAAAAATCTAGTACAACAGTCAAAGACAAAGCATATTTTAATAAAGTTTTACTTCTTAAGAGAAAAGGAAAATGAAAAGGAAGTAAGGTTGGAATACATACATACGAAAGAACATATTGGTGATATATTTACAAATCCTTTGTATAAGGAGACATTTGAATATCTCAAAGGCAAGTTAGGGGTCATTGTCCCTCCTTAAAACTAAATGCTGTTGGAAGATGCAAAAATCCAATGAACTTCAAGTCTTGTCTTCAAATTTTGGATTGGTGTATAGAGGTTTCTTCTTAGGTGGAGAAGTATGAATGGTGAAGAGGATCATTAGATATAGAATAAAGAATTGGAATAAAATTACATGTAACTACAAAAATCACAAGGATGAGTTATTAATGCTTGACCAACAATTGAATGTGTTTAATGGATCTGAGATGTGTGTGCAGGAGAGTAACATGAGCTTGAAAAAGTATCAGAAGAAGAGAAAGAAAATGAAGAAGAAATTTATATGGAAAATAAAGTTTTATAAGAACATATGGTACACCTTTGTGATTGATATCAAAGGGGGAGAGAAACAGATGTGAAAAACTATCAGGTATGAAGAGAAAGTGAAAAAGAGAAGAATATGTCAAAGACAACAAGAAAATATGAGGAAAAGATAAGAAGGAAGCATAAATATAGTATCAGAGCTTTGGTCCCTGGGAGGGATCCTAACTCCTTGAGGGTGATCCAGGAAAGAAGGATAGATTCAAGTTTGCAAGAACAAATCTTAGTTTCCCTAGATGATCTTGATTAGTATAAAGAATAAGTTCAAGAGTTACAAAGGAATCTTAGAGAAGAAGAAATATTCATTACACAATTGAAAACATAGTTGAAGAAAGAAAAGATGAAAAGAAGAGAAATTTGTGATAAATTAAAAAAAAAGGATAGTGAGAGCTAGAATGAGGACCATTTGAATCATGACTTGAATGAAAAGACTGAAGAATGTGATAAGCTTAAGAGAGAGAATTCAGTCATGAAGAATGTGATGGAACTATATGTTGGCATATTGGCATGTTCGATGTGTTGTCATTGATGTCAACATATCAAAGGTATGAGAGTAATTAGAGGAACCAGAGGAATTTCTTAGAAGATCTATTTGATTGTCGCTAACTTAACTATTGCAGGTTAGTCAGTGGAAGAGGATGTTTAGAGGTCTAGTGAGAATCATACATTGCGTATATGAAGTTGCGCATGTAGGATATTGTTTAAAAATGTTATTACTTAGTTCAATCCTAGTTTTAGAGGATATCATGAATATTTGGGCATGATTCAAGATCAGGATTAGTGAATGGCAGACTGGGTGACAAACAATGTTGACAAGAAGACAAAAAGAGGTTTTGTGTGAACAATAAACTTAGAATTTTATGAAGAAAACCTAGGAGTTTGTTAGGGACATACTCAAGTATCTTAAACTCAAAGGGTTTGTACTTCAAAGGTACATAAGGCATAATATTATTGCCTCAGAGACTTGTTGATAGTGCTCTTTAGGTTCGGTGAAAAAGATCTAGAAAATCCAGTGGATGTGGTGGATTTGAATGTTTGAGTGTTTACAATGATGTTATATGATGTTATTGAAGTATGTGATTGATGTTTTTGAAATACACATGGATCAAAAGGATCAGATTGGTAGATGTTTTGGTCAATAATAATACTTTTATTATTATTTATTTTCTTGGCTGACTTAGTTGGTAAATCATGTTGTGCAAGTGCTAAATCATGAAATCTAGGTGTGTTATGATCTTCAGGTGGTTGATATAGGTCATGGATATGATTTGATGATTAGAGATGGATTTGAATCAATAAATTTGGTGCATTGATTTTAAGAGATGATGAATTAGGTTTTGTCAACCTAGTTCTTGATATAAGATGAGAATTAGGCAAAATTAAAGGTGTGGATCCTGGATGTGAATGCTAGAGGTGGATAGTAGAGGAAGAGTCTGATTCAATGGTGGTAAAAATTGTTTCAAAAAGGGGTTGAAAAAAGATTTTTATTATGCTACATTGGAGCTATATCAAACATAAGGTAGATGTCATTTACATAGTTCACAAAAATATACATCATTGTAGTGATTGGATTGTAAGGCAGTGAACCTTCCCCAGGGTTGTATCTCAAGAAATTTTATTTAAGCAGTGAGCTCTAGGAAGTGAGCTTGAATGCATATGCATTCCCATATATTGTAATAATTTTATAGTTCTAAAAAGGTGTTTACTTGTGGTGGGTAATCAGACCCACAGTGGGTTTTCCCCTAATAGGGTTTCCATGATAAAAAATATTGTGTCAAGTGTGTGGATGTGATTCTTATTTGTGTATGCATGCAGTTTTTCCTTCCAAGTATTAGGATTAGAATTTAGGGTATTTATGTTTGAAGGATTTTAAGGACTAAGAGCTTAAAGTTCAAAGTTTTGAGAAAAAAATAATTCATCCCCCTCTTAGTTGTTCACTTCCATATTAATAAAATTATAGTGATGAGGATGACCAAGGAGATTTAGGATAGGAAGAAGAAAGAAGAAAATATCAATGAATCTGTAAAGAAAAGATTAGGTAAATGAAATAGACTTGTTACTGACCTGTCAGGGTCTAGGGATCTTGAGGAAGAACTTTGAGATTAAATTATGATTGCTAATGTCTACAAGGAGAAATTCATGATCAACTCAAAAAAACTAGAATCATTACTTGAAAGTCAGAGGAGAAAAAATGATACACGTGGTCTTGGATTTGAGGAAGGAGAAAGTTCTAGATCTTCTCAAGGAAACCATAGATTTGAGAAGAAGAAGAAGAAGAAGCCATCAGAAAGATAACCTAACTCTCAAAGGACCAGTGGTAAGTGCTTTATGTGCAACAAATTTGGACATAAATTCATACATTATAGGAATAGGACAAATAAAAATAATGCATTTTTTTTGTTCAATGCTATAATTGCAATAAACATGATCATAGATAAAGTGAATGCAAAAGTGTTGTGAAGAAGTCTTCCAACAAAATAAACATTAAGTTCTATGCATGCAATGGATTTGGTCACATTGTGAAGCAGTGTGGAACAAGAAGGAACCAAATGAGAAATAGAAATGGAAAAAAGAATGTTGTATGTTACAAATGAAATAGTACATGTCATGGTGCAAGGAAATGCAAGAGAAAAAAATGTGAAAAAGAGAGGTCCGGTAGAAATGAGAAAAAAAAAGTAGAGAAATTATAAAGGCAAAGAAAATTTGAATTTTTAAGAGATTTGAAAGAAAATGAAGCAGACATGGGTAAAGAAGAATGCTAACAACACATATGAAGGGTCTACATATAGATCTAGTGCTAGAAATTACTCAAGGAATTGAGTTTAGGACTTTGGCCTAGGAGGAGCTAACATGCAAAATCTTAAGAAACCCCCTATAGATGTTGATGTTCATGCCTATCAGAACATGGATAAGTTTTATTATGTTGGCACAAAGGTTTTCAAGTCCTTACCAAAACCATTTGACACATTTTGAAGCTGCACAACCTATCTTTGTGAAACAAGTAGTGAACTGAGTGTTTGGAAACATTTAGGGCTTAAAGAATTAATTATACCTAAAGGTTAGGTATGAAAACTACAAAATGAAATTTATCTTTCATTTAACAATTTTCATTTGGACAGAACAAAGAAGAGGAGCCCTGCAAGTGATTTCTATTATGACTGAAACTACAAGGTGATTGCTTAAGAAATTTCAAATACAAACCCTATCCCTATAAAAGGTATTTATCCATGTATATATCTGAAATTTCAATCTTTCAAGATAAATACTCTAATCATAATATACGTCACTGAAAGACCCTGACCCAAATTCAAGAAACATATGTTAATTTAGTGGAAGTGGATCCAAAGGGTGAATTGTCAAATGTGTCATATGGTGTTTTACACATTGAGGACATTAGGGTATACATTCATGCCAAGATCTAGGCACTGATCAGATAAAGAAATTATAAAATGGAAAGCTTCAGAGAAGAATGGGAAATCGAAGCCTAAGTTTAAAACCCTAGAGGATGAATGGATAAGGTATATACTAAGTAGGATACATGATGAATTTATGTGGCCTAAGTTCAACAACCTCATGTATCTTCTATAATTATAGTGGTAGTATCAGTCATTAATAGGTCCATGTTTTGGTGAAACTACAACCACTACTTCTAACAAGTGGTATCAAAGCCTGGTCATAGGTCAGAATCAAACATGTCATGACAAGTGACACTAGGAGGGGGATTGCTAGTAGTGGGCCAGTGTCCCTTGCAAGATTCTCGACATGGTTTAACAACCTCCTATGGATTATGTAAGTCTAGTGGTTGTATCAGGCATTAACAGGTTGATCTTTCAGTGCAACAAAAACAACTACTTATAACGAGTGGTATCAGATCTTGGTCACAAGTTCGAATCACATAGGCCAAGAATGAGTGATGCTGGGAGGGGGGATGTTGTTAGTGGGCTAATATCCTCACGAGATTCATGAAATGGTTTAACAACCTCGTGTGTCTTCTATAAGTGGGTATGTGCACCAAGTTGTGAACCAAAAAGGGGGTATAAGTGGAAACATTTTTTCTGAAATTAGGTAAACCTGAACTTGGAACAGATGTTTGAGGGTCATGCACTCAAAATAAGAAGATGTGTAAAAAATTAAAAATTTTAGTACTTTGAATTTATTTTCTAAAATACTATTTTTTTTAAAAACTGATAATATTAAGAGGGTCAAACCCTACACGCACGAAAACCCATTCCTTCTTTTTTCAGAAAAAACATAACATAGCTATTTCTGTGTGCTATATATTTGATATAGTTATATTCAATATTTTTCAAATCCGTTCAGTAGGATGATAGGTAAGAGTGAGATCTAGAAGTTGTTTATTTTTTTGTAATTTTTTGATGAGTTTTTTTTTCTGTGATTTTTTGAAGTGACCGCATCCTGAAAATTTGGTACCTATTCATGCATTGGGCATAACTTGCATCAAAATAATTGAAAATGAATTTATTTTTTTAAAGTGTATAGAATCAAGTGTAGAACAATAATATGTAATTTATTTGTAATTTCGTTAAGTATATCAAAAGTTATTAAAAAAATGGTAGACATATGTCTGTGAGGACTGTCAAGACACTAGTAAAGAAAATTAAAGTTTACTATGCTAATGTTGTCCAACAATAGAAAAAATTATATGGTTAGAAAGCTAAGAAGGTGTATGAGATTATTGTGAAAATTATAGAGCTACTTTCTTGACAATTTGAAAACCTGATGAAGATAAAGTCGTGAATTTATCTTACAAGATGAAAAAAGTCTAAAAGAACAAAAATGGAGGGAAAATGAGCCTCCAAGCATTTGGGTTGGTTTTCAAGCCTCTTCCCAAGCCATTACCTGATCATGTTCTGAAAAGCAAAAATTAATTTTTCAACTCCTACATAACTCGATCAGGTTATGAAGAAATTAAAATAGGATTTGCTGTGGAAGACATAGCTTCCACATACGGAGTCCGATTGACTCTATTCAAAACATGTAGGAAAGATCTTGAGATGATCTAACACATGATTAACCTACGATCATCCTTAGTCATCAATATTTTTTTTCCATCCATTTGAATCGGGTAAGGTATAAAATAGGTACTCATTATTGCCCATAAATGTAATGAATAGGAAAACCAGTATGCTCTCTCTCTAGAGTGAGAGTGGGAGATAATATGAGAGAGAGAGAGAGAGAGAGAGAGACATCAGATTCCATTTTGAATCAAAATATGTCAATGTAATTGCATATTGCCAATATGGCTAGTGTGACCTATGAGGCTAATTATAATGGTTAATGGGATAGTTTAATGGTATAAGTAATCAATTATGTTCCTAAGGTCTTAAATTGACGATATTAATTTATTGAGGGATGGTCAGTTCATAGTACAAGAAGAAGTCAAAAAGTTATCAAAATGATAATGTATGTAATTACCTTGTTTAAAGGCATAACTGACCAATAGGTGGTTCCATAGGTAGTTGGCGAGGTTTGGATCAGTTGGGATAGTGAAAACACATTTAAATGTGTTGGAAAATGTCCAAAAAGATAGCCATGGTTGAAATGATAAATAATTATGAAGTTTTGAATCAATAAAATAGTATTTTACTATATTTCTCTAATTTTTCTCTGTAACAGTCCTGTTGTTTCATGTTTTTGATGATGTTACAGATATATTTTTATTAAAATATTGATTGGGCATGATAGGGTTGTGAATTAAATTCATTTTGGATTTTGAATGGTTGCATTTGGTTAATATTTGCAAAATTTATCTATATTATGGTGAAATCTGTCCAAATCCTCACATAGGGTAACCCAAGAGGAGGAAAATGTAGTTTCCTTGATGTCACACGAGTTGTTTGACCACATACTTGATAGGGGGATGGGGAAGGGTGTGTGTTACCTTCCTATGGATTTTTAGAAGACTATGGAGAGGAGTACATGTGTTTGAGGGTAGAGAAGTGACTTAATAGTCACAGGGAGAAGGAATGATTGTCTAATAAAAATGCAGTCCAGTACGGGGGAAATATATTTTCAACCAACCATTGGATCTTCCTAATATTGGAGAATTTTGGTGAGAACCTAATTGCGCCCATCCTTGCTAGAGAGATCAAGAATTTTGTATCTTATTAAAAAGGTAAACCTCTCTATGTGTGGGTCTATTGAGAGGCATCAAGGAGGTCTATTTTTGGTTATTGGGCTAGTGAGCACTTGGTAAGAGATAGTTTCTTGATCATGTTGAATGGTTGAATCTAGTGGATGGATTGAGGGAAATTGGTGTGTTTAAAAAGGTGTTGACCCTCTGGTGGCATAAGGAGTGGATGTGCACTCTGATAGGGTATGGTGTGGATTTGATCCATGGAGATGATCCTAATGAAGAAGCTTGAAGGAGTCCCTCTTGAACTTGCTGATTGAAGACCACCTAAGGCCTCTACACTGGAGAGAGAGAGAGAGAGAGAGAGAGAGAGAGAGAGAGAGAGAGAGAGAGAGAGAGAGAGAGAGAGAGAGAGAGCACACNGAGAGAGAGAGAGAGAGAGAGAGAGAGAGAGAGAGAGAGAGAGAGAGAGAGAGAGAGCATACTGATTTTCCTATACGTTGCATGTATGGGCAATAATGAGTTCTATTTTATACCTTACTTGATTCAAATGGATGGTAGTAAAAATATTGATGAATAAAGATGATTGTAGGTTAATAATGTGTTAGATTGTCTCAAGATCTTTCCTACACTTTTTGAATGGAGTCAATCAGACTTTGGATGTAGAAGTTATGGCTTCCAGAGCAAAGCCTATTTTAATTTCTTCATAACCCGATCGGGTTATGGAGAATAAAATGCATAATTGTAGTGGTTGTCCTTGCACCAAAACATTAAACTAATAATTCTCAATACAACCACTAGATTTGGGTATGTGCACCAAGTTGTGCATAAAAAAAGTGGACACATCTTTAAAAAAAAATTTAAATTTCATATAACCCGATTGGGTTATTGAAAATTTGAAAATGTTCTAGGCTTGGTAACCAATCCAAGAAAATATTATTAAAAAAAATCAATCTGTCTTAGGAACCCGATCGGGTTTTGAAAAGAAAAAAGTACATTTTCAACTCCTACATATCCCGATCAGGTTCTGGAGAATAAAATGCATAATTTTTACTAGTTTAGTCTAGTGATAGACCGGTAGTAGTTAAGATTAGGGAACTGATGTATGATACAGATGGAAAGATGAGAACAAATGATATATGGGGATATTTCAAGGCATGATTAATTCTACTTAAAAATATCCCTCAGTCCATAGTTGAGAAGTATAAAGATATAATTTTCTTCATGGTGGATACAAACCAATGTCTTATGGAGGTAGTAGAGCCAAGAACCTCATGGGTTTTGCATATGGTTTATGAGGTAGATGAGAAAACAATAGACTTATATGCTAAATATGTGATACAAAAACCAATTGACCCAAATGAAGAGAGATTTTGTATTTATTCTTAGAAACATATCAAGGTATATAAAGAGATGAAGGCACCTGAGATAGAAAGGAAAGTGAGGAAGAAAGTGGAAGGCGTAGCAAATTTTTTGGGTGTTCCACTTGAGAAGGTCCAGGAAGAAATAAAAGAGACATAAAAAGCTACTAAGAAGCCTTCTAAGATTGAAGCAAAAGCCTCAACCAAACTCTCCCCTATAAAGTCAAGGAAAACAAGGAGTTCAACATTAAAGAAACCACAAGTATCTCAACCTGCAAAAGAAACTACGATAAAGAAGATATAAGAAAAGAAAGAAGAAGAATTTTTTATTGAAGATGATGAAGAAAGTGAATCAGATGTTGAGGCTCCAAAAGCCCCCAAGGCCATGTCATCCAATGCATAAGAACAAGTAAATAGACAAAATTTGATTAAGATAAACATGGAATGTCTGTGAATGATGTAGTTAAGAGTATCACTTCTAATGGTAATTTGAAGCCAGTCTCAAAGTTCTTTGATAAATTTGATGAAGAAGAAAAGAGTGTAGTTGAAGAAGTTGTGGTAAGATACCTATATATATTTAAGAAGGATCTTATTGAAGTAGCATCAAAATTACCTAAGATTTTGTACAAAATCTTAGATGCTAGGAAATCATATGTTCTAGTTGAGGATAATAGGTTAAGAGAAAAGGTATGGTAAACATATGTCCGGTGATTGCAAACAAGGAGGTAAAACAAATTCTTAAGGAAACAAAAAGGGTGTTTAAGAGTAAACTAAGAATGAATCAGATTATGATGGTAAAAACAAGGGAAGTCATTGAGGAGATATAAAATACAATGGGAGATTCTCTTGAAAGGAACCAGTATGAAGTCAATCTTAAAACTCAAGATTGAATCTCTTTAGTTTTTGAATTTGGTCTACCTATAGTTGATGTTCCAAATGCTAAGGAGGTCGAACAATAGGAATGATATAATTTTTAGGATGTTCCAGAATCAAAGAGGTCACAATTGATGTTATGGATATACTTAAGGTTAGAACAAGTCACCAAGAGATGATAGGGAAGGAAGCTGACAAAGAGGAGACAAATAAAATTCAGATGATAGAGAAGCACATAGAGAAATGAAAAAAAATAGGTAGAGTTTATTTAGAGACCACCATTAGGAGAAGATCCCAAGGAAGCATATGAGGGTAAGGTGATGGTGGAGAAGGAGAAGAGAGAAATTTGAAAGGCAAGAGACACTGCCAAGGAAGTGAAAGATTTTATAGTGAAGGATAGTTTGGAATATTCTCCACAACTATCACAAGGGCTAGTAGACTTGTCAGGCCTTTCACCACTTCAAAAACTAAAACTTGCACAATTTGTTGAAGGACAAGAAATGGAAGAAATTTTGAAGACTCACATGGAAGACAACACATTGTTGGAGCAAGGATATGATATATAAGAAAAGTTTATGCCTATTTTTTTTCAAGGATGTAGTAGAAAATCCCTCTGATAATCTCAAGAACCTAATAAATGCAATAAGTACTCAATTTGAGTCATTTGAGAAGTACATTGAGATTAAATTTTGGAATGTGTTCAATGAGAAGAGATTTGATGAGTTAAATGGTACGATAGGCTATGATAGAGTTATTTTAGACACCAATATTAAGGGCATTCAAGATTCTCTAACTGAAGGTGGCAATATTTACAAGTCATTCCTATCTATTTTCATGCTTGTTGGAGACATTGAGAAGAAAATAAAGGAGTGTGAGCAGGAATTGGAGCAAATTGCTCAATCTTTTGATCCTTTGAGTACTTCTACATCCTAACCAAAAGCTCAAGTGATAGATGTACTTGAAAAAATAAAGGGTTTGGAGAAAGAAAAGGAGAACATTATTGGTAGATTGGGAGAGCTTAGAAGCTTGAATGGCCCCAAACTTTATACATTATTTAGTGCAGTGAAGGAGACACAAGTTGCCTTAGCCACACCAGGTCTAGTCAAATTACTAGTGGCAGAAGAAAAGGTATTTTTATTCAGTGAACAGATATCAATTTTGAATAGTCTCAAACAAGATTGGGATAATGATCTGATGTTACTGAAGACTATTTGTGCAAACATCTTCAAAATGATGTAAGTTAGTAAGTTTGAGCATGTAAATATATAGGTATGTACATAAGTTTTGCATGAAAGGTTTAAGGTAGAGTGTATGAAATTTTTGGCATAAGAATCCCTTCCTTTTATTTTGATGTCAAAGGGGGAGAATATGAGAGTGAAAAATTTGCACAAATGTACATAGCTATAAGATAAGGGGGACTAATGACTGAATCTTTTAGGAGTGCTAGAGTTCTATGCAGTATTAAGTTTTGGAAACTTAGTAATTTTTTTCACTAAGTGTTGTCATCAATGCCAAAGGGGGATATTGTTGAAAAGAGACACTACTTAAATGCTTTTATGTTGTCATGGATGGAAATTAAATTCTAATTACACATGCACATTATAGTTGGAGATCTGACCGGAAGTCAGAATAAGAACTTGGCTAAGTATGGAAAGATGAACATAGTATTTTGTTAGTGTTCAGTAATAGGTCTGGTGTACTCTTCCAGGTAAATAATTATTATCACACACATAAGGGAAGAATTTTGGATGTATATATATGCTTATTCCAGAATTTTAAGGTATGATGATATATGGTGTGAAAGTTAGGAGGACTTGCGTATCAATTTTTGTGTTTGACAATTAGAACAAATGGCATGGTAGAAAAAATCTTTATGTGAACATGGTAAATCATTTTTGGTTCTAAATTTTATGTTTAAATGATGAATCCAACATGTATGGAGGATTATGAATGATTTTTTAGGTTTGAAGTGAATTTGAATTGAGGATTTGGTTGACTTAGTCAACATGTTTCACATTTCCCTAGAATGTTTTTGAGCCGACATTGGCAGATCAAATTTTTGGTTGTGGACCTATAAGATTGATGTATTAAGGCTTAAAAATAAGGATGAGAGATCAAAGAATAGTGTAGATGCATGTGAGAAGTGTGCAAGGTGAAAAGTGAATATTTTGATGTAGAAAATTCAGATATGATAATCCGATTAGTGAAGAATGGGGAAACTTGGAAGTCAGAGATTAAATTGTATCAAATCAGAGTAGTGTGCTAATATGGAACTGTAATAAGAAATTTTTAGATGTTATTTTAGAAGTTTAAAAGTTTCTTGATCATTTTTATAATCTTGTAAGGAAGTGAGCCTTCCTATAAAGGGTTGTAGCCCTAATTGTAATTGAGCAATGAGCTCTAGGAAGAGCTGAATGCTATTTCATTCCCCTTCTTGTAAGACAATATTCTATAGTGTATTGTCTTTTGGGTTCCATCCCCACTATGGTTTTTTGACTAACAGAGTTTTCATGATAAAAATACATGTGTTTGTTGACGAGATTTTGCTGACCGGGTCTGCCAACAGTCATAAGTTGTCACCGGGTACCAGAGGTACCGGCCAACTCCGCTTACAAAGGTTGTTCGAGGAAGTTAGATTCCCCGGGCCTTCAAGCACCTGGGTGTCAGGTCACGATGGTGCGGGGCTCGGTTGGGAGAAGTGACTATTTTTGAGGGGGATAGCTAGTTTCTTCAACTCGTTCTCTCTAGAGATTCAATACGGTAAGGTTTCCCCTAGCATTCTATACTTAGCAAATAAAGTGAAAAAGATCCTGTAGAGTTAGAAATACTTCATCTAACTATAGTCATGTTTAAACATCCAGAACATCAATAATACTCTGATAAACTACACTAAATACCGAAGAAATATATAACCATCAGCTAGCATTTTATCAGTAGCGAGAGTAAAGAGGTCGTTGATTTATTTTAACATATTAGAGTAAAAGACATAAAAAACATAAAATATGAAATACCATTAACTCAGAAGCACGAATGCCAACAACATCATTGCAAAGAATTATTCCTTCTTCATTAATGTCTCTTCCAACAAGCACTGGTGCATGATACAATGGTGGCTCCAGGGAGCATCTAACTAATGAAAACTAGAATAATGGAGCATTGAGCTCTATAAATAGAATAAAAATCACCTTGCTATTACTGTGGACAACAAAATCATCAATTTCACCGACACTTGGAAATGGGCCGGTCTGGCTATTTATACAACTTTCTTCTAACCCTAACCCTATTTTACATCATGTTTCAATAAAATACAATATCTGGGGGCTGGTACTACCTGCGCCACCCTACAAAAGACCTTGAGACAGAATAGGTCTGCCATGTCAGAAGAATGAGACAAGAATATACAGTGGAAGAATAGGCCTCGAGAGGAGAGCCAGGAAGGAGAAGGAAGAAAGTAGGTCCCCCGAGAATCAAGGCTACATGCCTCATAAATGGGAAATACATCTCCCTGTCTCCAATGCACCAGGTGTACCTCTGAGCGACGCCTTGAGAAGACCATCCTGTTAGAAAACCAACTGTTAAGTCGACGCCCTCTTGATGTAGCCAACCACCTTCTAACAGCCTTTATTAACCGCTTCTAAAAGTGACTGGTTGGCCTCGGGGACTGAGACATGGATCACTTGAAAGAATACAAAATTTGGGATCTGGGACTCCAGGATTCGGGAACTTGCATCCCCAAAGAAGAAAGAATACCCAATGTTGGAGTTTTCTCCTGCCTCCAGAGAAAGCTCAAGGTTTCTTATTGTCATTGAAATCCTGGAGGAGGTGGGAAATACCATCCTCATCAATATCTTTTAGGCTAGCCCTTTGGTACTTAGCCATCTCAATTTGTTCCCCTAGGTCTGGAACATTTTCTTTAAACTCATCGGTCATTCTTGCTGCGTTGTGGTCACTAACTACCATACGAGTTAACTTTGTCATTTGGGCCTCATCTATCCCCTCCAGGGATTGGTACCAGGACTTCATTATTTTATCAAAACTCTCCAAAACTAAATCTTTGGGGGTACATGTATCTGTGCTGAGGGGGTCGGCCCCGGACGTCTTTATTACAAAAGACTTGTATAAATTGAAAGAATACTTTACCGCATTAATTTTATCTTGTAAGGACCCCACCAGTTGCTTCATTACCTCCAATGTGAGGTCAATTATAGAGTGCTGGGTTCTCACAAAATCAAATGATTCATCCCCCAGAATTCCAGATTCAGAAATCATATCCTCTCCCAAGGTAAGGAGTTCCTCAAGCTCCACCTTCCATGCTTGATAATTCTCAGTATCACCCTCCCACAGGTCAATGAGTGTCTCCGCCTGGTGTATAACATGCCGGGCCGTATATAAGTATGGGAGGGTGGATACCAGGAAATGCTGGGTGTTTCCTATCTGCAGGGAAACCCACTCGTCCACTGCCTAGGCTTTTTTCTTCATTACTTGCAGGGAGTCTATGTCACTCTGCGGTAGATCTTCAGAGGTGGAGGCCTCCAGAGGAGAAGCATTGATAAGTCAAGCCAGCTCAATGAGCAAACCCATAAGGTTTGCATTCTTTGCCTTTTTTTTTTGAGCCTCTAAACTTCTTTCTCATATCGGGTTTCCAGTGCCCTTGCCGCCTCCTTCAGCAAGTCCACCTCGCCTTGCTTTCCCATTTTTCCAAGTGCTACCTCTGCAACATTGTAATCTCTGGGTTCCATGGTTGCTTCATTGGCACCTGGGGGAGGTTTGCCACAACGACAACTGTTTCTCCGCCTGGCCCAGTTCGGAGGGTATTAATTGTCTAGGCTTTCTTGGCCTTGGGTGGGGCCTAGACTTGGGCCATCATCTCAGCCAGGGAGAAATGAGTCACAAGAGCGGATTGAGATTTTCTTTTCCTGCTCTCTATCAGCCACTAAGGTGGTAGGGGTGGCCTTCCTACCAGAATTTGTTCCCTTGATTCTTCCTTGGTGTCTTGTTGCTATGGCTCCTCAGTGGCATGGACCTCATCCGTCCCTTTCCCTGTATCTGTTGTAGCCACATCTTCTTCATCAACTTCCATCTCCTCAGTCTTGTCCTCTGTATCTATTACTTTGTCTGGACTTTGGTAGGCTTCTTTGGGGATTTCTTCTTCATACTACTCCTCTAGTTTCCCTTCTTCTACTGTCGGGGCTTCTTCCTCTGTTGGTACATCTTTTGGCAGTAGGGGGGTGTTTGGCCAAGATTTAAAGTTTGGGCTGCGGTAATCACCTTCCCAAAGGTTTCTCCCAGGAGTGGCCCTAGGAACGTGGCAGCTGGGGTTACGGTTATTCCCGAAGGTCAGGTTCCCCCAGCGGATGCCATTTCTTCACGTTGTTTTTGTTGGTCTACTCCCGGACCCTACATTGCTTGAGCACCGGAGGTAATCCCCAACTCTGGCTCTTTTTCCTCTTCCTACTTTTCATGTTCTTGTGCAGGCTCTTGTTTAGGAGGCTCTTATTCTGCAGCTTCTGGTTCCTCCTTTGGGGCCTCTGCCTCTGCTTGTCTATTGTCCCCCTGCAAATTTCCGAACTCGTCGGTTGCAAATATATCATCAAACTCTTCTTGTGTAGGGGGATTGGCCAGGACCTTAGTAGGCTCTATTTCATTTTTCGGCTCTGGGGAACTGGAAGAGAGGATCTCTACTTGTTGGGCTTGGGATGTTTCCAACCCCAGCTCTGCCTTAGTATTTTTGTTGAGCTTCTTCTTTCACTGGGTAACCAAAGGTGGCCCCGCGTCTCTTATTGCTGCCACCTCTATGGCATCCACCCCCGTTTCCCTTACCATTAGGGCCACCAGTGATAGGGAGGAAGAGGGATGAATTGGTCGGGCCATGAGTGGTGGAGTGGCTAGCCGCGTTATTAGTGTCTCCCTCATCTATTGGGAGGCTTCCACTGATTGTTTTATTTGTTTTTTGATGGGGAATTCTTGCGCAGGAGGGGTTGTATCTACCTCTTTACCTTTATCGTCTCTCTGTGAAGAAGTCCTGGCCCCCAGAGTCAATCTCGGTGCCAGCGGAAAAGTTAATTTTGGCGTTGGCTGGGCTGGTCGACGGGTACTTCTGGGGCACACCTTCTTGAAATAGGCATGAATTCGCTCGACCACCTCTTGAGTGAAGTCCTTAATTGTGGGCCCTTCCTAGGCATCCCAATTTACCGGTGGGAGGGCCCTTGTTTCGATCCCCTTTGCCTTGTACTAGGGATCAATGGTGGGGGCGGCGTCTGAGAAGTTTGCTAGGAACCTCCGGAGCTACAACTTCTGCATCATGTTGGCCATCATTCTGATGTAGTGCCTGCTCTGTACTTCTACATCATCCTGGCAATCTGCCTAGAAATCCTCCATATGTATGTGATGGGGCTCTGAAGCCCGGGGCAGTGTCATTGCAATTCTTCCATGTGGATCAAAATTTTTTCACGCTAAGTAATATTCTCCCAAGTTATAACTTTTCAATTCATTGTTCGCCTCCTTTGCGACTGCAAGGCTACATGTGTAGTTCCCACAAGTAATTGGGAACGGAATGTTGGGTATCTTTTTTGAGGCAAAGAGGGCATGCACCTCCATGATTTGCCTGCAGTACTCCAAGAGCACGATCTTGTCCCTACAATGTTTGGGCAACAAGTAGGGTTTCCCGGAGAAGCCGGTGACCCTAATGTAGGTGTGCTTTTGGAACTGAATGTAATAATGTCCATAACTATGGACCAAATTTATCGCCTGTGAGGATAGGCGGTATCCGGCGTCCTGGGTGGGTGTGAGAAGATGGTAATAAATGAACACATCGTTTACCTGGCAAAAACTGGGGAAGCTCACCTCCCATTAAACTTGTGAGAAATGGTCCCATGGTGCCTTTTTTCCTAGGCCAATCTAAAGCACACCATCTATGAGTAGGCCATGGGCCTAGGGCCTCTGTTACGCTAGGGCCCAGAAAACATAGGAAGACATGTAGAATTTCTTCTTCCTGTTCAGTTGGAGGAATTGGGAGTCGACATGGCTGGAGATTATTGTTGCCCAGTCGAAGTATCCTCCCTTGGTGGAGATGCCGAGGAGGAAGTAATACATCCATTTAGCAAACTCCTGGGTAGAGGGCTGCCCAAAGACCCAGGCCAATGCTATCATTCCCATCTGAATGCTCTCTTTGAATTCAGAGCGGGGAATCTCTATCTTCATTCTCTTTGGGTCCCTCTTTAGAACCTTGAGCCAATGGGTATTCATGTATACATGGGTAGCATCCTCCAGTTGTGTAAATTGGGCCAAGGCATTAGTCCTTGTGACCACTAAGGCATTGGTGAATTGTGGGATTCCCAGTCCTTCCTGGAATGTGACTGGGTCAAGGGATACCAGAGGGGTAGGGTATCTAGTTGGTTCTTTGGCTGTGAGCATAACAGCCCAAATAGAAGAGTTGTAGTTGGTAGCCAGTGTCAAGATAAGATCTGGACATTGCACGAAGCACGGGAAACAAGCTGCCTTGAGGATTCTGGAATTCCCAACATTAATTGCTAGCTGATCTCCAGCCTGTCGCTGGATGTGCATTATTTTTACCAAGGCCTGCATTTTTGACCATGTCCTGACGTTGGTGTCGGTGATAAGTTTGACCTTAGACTTGACCTTTGATCCCACGATGACATTGTCTTGCACAAATTTTATAGTTAGGGGCATCTTCTCTAGGGCCTTCTCCATTTTGGACTTTACTGATGCCCTGGTGGCTGCCGTGGAAGGTAGCTCTGGACTTCTGGGTGGAGAGGATGCAGATGCTTAGACATGCTTGGGAAATGAACTCTGGGAATCTATGAGACAAAGCGACCATTAGAATGAATTCAATCAAAAATAAACATTTTGGGGTCCGGAGATCTTACCACCGTGATGCTTGTTTTTTCTGAAAAGTTAGTTTCATTCAGAAATAGCCGAAAAGTAAACGCATCATAAACTTTAGATTTTTATTAAACATCTGGGTCCAGGGATTTTATCACATGTGGTAAAGACACAGGATGGATGATGGTAGGATACCCAAATCCTAGAGAAGTAATCATTGGTGAGGATGTAAAAGGCAAGTCATCAAGCCCACATGGGCACCACGTGCGTAGGCATTAAATGAAAGTTATGGCGATGACGGCGAAGCCAACTGTCCAAATGTGTGAAAAGTGAAGGCCACTTGGCTGGAATTGATTGTGCACATGGGACATAAATGAGGGTCTGACTGGTTTTACAGAGGAGAGAGAAAACTACCTATTTGAAACTGGCCAAGAGCAGAGCTTCAAACAGGTGGTTTTCTACCCTGAAACGAGTTCACAGGTGAGAAACTAGCAACACAGGTGACTCGACCAACTTTTCAAGCCACTTGGAAGGATATACACAAAGGCTGATGGATATATACATGGAAAAGAGGGATATATACACCAAAGACTATAGAAATGTACACAAATATACACATATATACATATATACATCGCAGAACGATGTCCGCAGGAAACTAGGTAAGGAAAAGATTATATACATCTATCCACACATTTTACAGACCGAACACTTCTGCGTAGAGGGTGGACAACCCTATGGCAGAGCTGACCCACCAATGGGTGGAAAAACTAGAAAATAGAAAATAGACAAAATGGGAAGACAACAAACCAACAGACGACGAAGAACAACACCAAACAAACCAAAAGAAAACAAGGCAGAGACAGAGTTACCAACCTGAGAACATCAAAAGGGGGAGGAAAGGAGTTACTGTGGGATCTCTCCAATAGCTACAGTTGTCAAATGGTCACAATCACCACCATGAAGCACTTGCAATCGCCTGAAAATGACTGGAAATGTTAAGCGCTGATTATCACTGACTCTCTGCAAATTGCTCTATAATCGCTTTTAAATCGCACTGTTAATCGCTCTGAGTGCTTGAAAGTTTTAATCATGGTAAATTTGAAAGTGACAGATAAGTTCTATTTATACCCATGGTATAAAGGCAGTCCACCCCCTTCCAGCAATCTCCAGACAAGCAAACCTCTTGACTCCGGGCCCGGGGATTCTCGTGATGACAACCTTTTGGTCATCGTGGTGAAGAATCCCAAAGTCCGGAGTCCGGCTCTTAATGAAGAATGAGCTCTAGGATCAGAGTCCCAAAGGTGAAAAACCAAACAAACAAAACACCACAACGAAGAAGAAAACCCCAGAGAAGGAAAAAAAAAAGGGGGAAAAAGACAAGGCAAAGCCGCAAGAAAAAAACAAGAAAAAGAAAAAAAAGGGGGACCCAACATTTTGCATACAAAATGTAGGGAAGGGGATGTAGGGCATAAAAAATGGTGACTATCTGGGACAAAGGCCTTGGTGCATTTGAGAACTATAGAATCTCTGGTTAGCAAGACCAGAACAAGCCTCATCCCGAAGTGTTTGATAGGAAAATAGCAACATATCTGAGAGAATCCAACCACACAGGAATTAGTCCGTAGTCCTTCATCAGTGGTGTCGTGTGTTCTTTGGAAGGAAATCAAGTTGATGACCTCTGGGAGGAGTAGAGAAGAGGCACTAATTACATTGAACCAATCATCAATTTTCTCATTTCCCCTGGAGGCTGGAGTTTTGTCCCTCTTTTCCTCTCTTTTTTTTTGTTCATTTCTAGGTGGGGAGGCAGTACTTCTTTCACCATTAAACTTAAGCTTAGCTAATTTCAATGGTGGTACTCCTTTCACCTGTCCACCTAAATTTGGATGTTCAAAGAGGGGATAAAGCTCTGGACCTGGGAAGAATTCCTTAAAGTTTTAGACCTGGGTCAACCAATTAGTACAACCGATCTATCCCCGGCGTGTCTGATTACTTGTTCCTTATATTACTTGTGTTCACTGATTGCCAGACTCCCGAAAACAACACCCGGTGGTGATTGCTCAAAATATGCCACATCCTGTGAAACAACCCTAGAGATTGGGCCGTCCTCATTATGCTAAAGATAGATTTTAAGGTTCACCATGCCATAGACATCGTACCGGAAACTAGAGTTTATGCGAAGCATTCCAATTCTTGCAAGACAGAACAAAACATCGGGACTGGAAGAAAACCAAAAACAAAAACAAAACACCAAAAGAGGACTGCCCTGGAGGACAGTCGACAAAGCTATTTACAAGATAGAGTACCTCACAACGAGGCACTTGGAAGAAATATTTATAAGCAGAAGGCTTTACATATAATACAACTTTGGACAAACTTATCCTATTCAAAGTAGTGTTTGAGAAACCATCCATTAACAGGAAATGCGACAGGTTCCCCAGTAAGGGTGCTAAGGCGGTAAGCATTTGCCCCGCAGATTTTTGAGATTAGGTATGGTCCGAGCCAGAGGCGTTGGAACTTGGTATGATTTCCTTTCTTCTCTCGAGCCTTGTCCCACAACAGGACCAGATTTGAGATCTGAAAAGCCGTAAACCAGATGGAACGGGGATGTTCCCAGGGCGACTTTGACATGAATGCGATCTTCCTAGAGGGAGAATTTAAACTTTTGATGCCAATCTCGGGGACTCTGTTCTAACAAGTGTTTGATCACTTCAAGTAGATTTTTATTCATTGATTCAGCAACGCCGTTCCCCTGGGGATAGTAGTTGCTGGAAAACTTCAAAGTGATCCTCCGATTGTAGGTCCATTCAAGTAACTATGTCAAATAAAATGCCAGACCATTGTCACACACCAAAGCGAAGGGAATTTTGAACTGTGTGATGATGTTTTCTTCCAAGAATTTGATAACTATGTCTATCGTGTTGTTTTTGTAGGGTATAGCCTCAGACCACTGAGTGCAGTAATTAGTAGCGGTGAGTATGTATCGGTGATTGGCAGACGAGTTGGGGTTGATTTTCCTGATAAAGTCAAATGCCCACTGGGAAAAGGGTCTAGCCTCGTAGACTGGTTGTAAAGGCATAGCTAGGTTACACTCACGATGTGCCGTGGTTTGGCAAGTATGGAATTTCCTAACGTGAGTGTAAACATCCTTGAATAGACAGGGCCAATAGTATCCGGCCTGAAGGATCTGATGGGAAATGGCATCGGCTGAGCCGTGCTCAGTTCCAAACTATCTGTGGAATTCATTAATCACTCTCACAGCTTGGTCTCTATTGATTCACCAGAGGTACACTCCCTCATAGTTTCTGCTGTAAAGCGCAGAGTTTTTGATCATGAAGTGAGTGCTTTTCATCCGCAGGGCGCGGCATTTGTGGGGAGGTAATCCCTCTGGGAATTTATTATTTAATAGCAAATATACCAAATCGGTATACCATGGGTCTTGAGTAATGGACTCCACTGTGTAAGTTTGACACTTTATGTGGGGAGTCTCTTCTGCCATCGCTCGACTTAGTCCCTGGCCCCGGAATATCTTCATGGGCTACATTTCTATGTCATACTCCTAGAGGATAGCCATCCATTTCCCCCATCTCTCACCCAATTTGATTTGCATCAGTAGAGACTTGACGACCTAGTCCAGAATGATAGCATATACTTTGCTCTAGAGAATATAATGCCAGAATTTCTTCACGGCGTGAACCAAAGCAAAGGCCTATTTTTCTAGTGATGAATATCGGACTTCGGCGTTCTTGAAGGGGGAGCTCATGAAAACTATTGGTCATTCCTCCCCTTCAACCTTTTGAGTCAACACTACCATGGCAGCATGCGGCGAAGAAAAGGAGTAAATGTAAAATGAAAGGGAATAGTCTGGACTTGCCAGGACAGGTGCTTCTGTTATTGTCTATTTGATCTGGGCGAATGCCCACTTTGCTTCAGGACTCCATTCAATTTTAGTATCCTTCTTCATCATCTCATTGAGTGGTTTGAAAATTTCCATGAATCTAGTGATGAACCACCGGACGAAGTTAATCTTTCCGAAGAAGGATCGCATCTCTTTCTTGCTGCCGGGCATTTGTAAGTTTAGCAATGATTCGACTCTGTCAGGGTCTATGGATATACCCTTCTCAAAGATGATATGCCTGAGCAACTTCCCCTTGGTGACCCCGAATATGCACTTCTTGGGGTTGAGGGATATTCCATACCGGTGACATCTCTCACAGATCTAAGCGAGATGGGCAGAATGGTCACACCTGTCCTAGGAAAAGATGGTTAAATCATCCATGTAGATGATTATGCACCGATTCACAAGGCCCTCGAATGTGATGTCTATGGCCTTGTGAAATGTAGCCCCTGCATTGATCAGACCAAAGGGCATTCTCCTGTATGCAAATGTTCCCCACTTGGTGGTAAACACTATTTTCTCTCTGTCTTCATACTTAACCATGACTTAGTTATATCCAGAGTACCCATCCAGGAAGGACATCATTTGGGATCTATTCACTATCTGTAACACCTCATCCAGCGAAGGGAGAGGGTGATTATCTTTCTTGGAGGCCTTAGTCAAGTTTCAGAAATCCACGCAAAGGCAGATCTCACCGTTCTTCTTTCTCACAGGGACTAGGTTGGCAACCCACGTAGTGTGCTGGATTGGAAAGATTATCCAGGCTGACAATATTTTTTCTACCTCTTGATGAATCAGAG
The DNA here is from genome assembly GCA_018584345.1 of Thuja plicata. Lineage (NCBI taxonomy): Eukaryota > Viridiplantae > Streptophyta > Pinopsida > Cupressales > Cupressaceae > Thuja > Thuja plicata. The sequence goes on along the minus strand of MU225706.1, from coordinate 2,100,992 downwards.
GCTCAATTAGGGGGTTGACCGGTCTTTGCTTTTTCCGAAAGGGCTTAGCATCAGGTTTCAGGGGAATAGTGTGGGTCATGATGGATGTGTCATACGTCTTTAAGTCTTTGTAACCCTAGGCAATCATGTCAATGTACTCTTAGAGAACCACGAGAATCTTCTCCTTTTCCTCAGGGTAGCAGGAGGTACCAATATGGATCATCTTTTCTTCACCGGGCTGGCCGATGTTAACTTTTTCAAACTTTTCTCCCTCAGAGGAGGATGACACCTTCTCCCGGGCCCGAGGGTTTGAGTCAAAGATTCATTCTAGTGCAACCATCCCCTTTGGGATGGTGTTAGTAGGTAGGTCCATGATCCCATCATCTTCATCACCTTACCCAGTATCATCATGGTCTCGTTCTTCCACTATCTGGTTCTCAAAGACACCAACATTCGCCATGAAGGCCAAGATATGCTGATCATCCTCAAAAACTTGAAAGTGGGTGACATTATCTAGAATGGACGGGGTAGGGACCATCTCAACTAAAAATCTTCAGAGTCCCGATCTGGCCATTGGCTCAAGTGTGCTGGCAGAAACGGCGAGGGCATCCAGGACATAGTTCCATCACCGGGGAATGAAATCAATGCCGAAGGCATCAAAATCCTCAATAAGGCTCCAAGCCTGGTTGCGGTATGCGGCCAGCCTTTTGTCATGACATGTAAATTGACTCCAGACTTGTTTAATAATCAACTTTGAATCACCCAGAGCCCGAAGGCGGGTGACACCTTTCCTTAACGCAAACAAGAGTCCAAGGACCAAAGCCTCATACTCTGTGACATTGTTCGTACAGTTAAACTGTAGTTTGTAAGACGCGAGGAAGGACTTCCCTTACGGGTTGATTAGTTCTACCCCAGCCCCGTAGCCTTGTTTAGATCGAGACCCATCAAACTTGAGGGTCCAAAAGTCATTGTTCGTAATCTGAGTCTGGGGAAGGGGAGTTGTTTTTGGATCATCATTGGGAGACTTAAGAGGGGCTCCCTCCTGGACTACTAGTGTGAATGTAGGATTTACCTCCGGAGGTGTTTAGATTTGGGATTCCTGGGGAGATGGCACCAAAGGAGTGCATCTCGTAGGAGTGCTGGGCTTTAGGGAATCAGTTACATTTTGTTTATTCCAGAAGGTATCGAGGTGTCGATTAGCGATCGAAAGACAAGGCCCACACTCAAGCTCTAAATGTTTCTAATAGTGTACTTGGGACCAGGTGCCAGATACGAGTGTAGCAAGGGTTGCTGTGGCACCTTGAGAGTTAATCTTGACTCTCATCTTTTCTTCTAGGTCTTGGGCTCTCTGCAATACTGCGGGATCCTCCCCGGGGATGAAAACAAATATTAAAATTTCAAAGGGTCTGTACACCCCTAGGGAAGTCTCAGAGAATAAGACCTCATTGACCCTTCCAACCTTGATAAGGGCCTGTTTCATCCTGGGTTCACTTTTGACCCAGATCTTATTTGACTCTCCCTCCCATGGAAGCCATAAATGGGTGAAGTCAGTCGAAAAGTATCCATTCAAGGACTTAGACCAATTCTGGCTTAATAACATCCTATAAGTCTCTGGAATGTCCACCACTTGGATGTCAATTATGCTGGCTATCCTGGGGTCCTGGATAAGCTACATCTAGATGTTCTTCAGTTCCCCAACCATTTTTACAGTAGTCTTATCCAGTTGGATCACTGCACCATTAGATGGGGTGGGATGGAATCCGAGCTTCTGACAAATGGACAAAGGCATGATGTTACCTGAAGCTCTGGAGTCCACTAGGAAATTGTGTATGTTCTTGCCTTGGATATTTAGGCCTAGTAGGAAGGGAGAATCCTCATTGTTTCCCCAGAAGATGGCCGTGTTAGCATCTTCAAATGAGACAGTCTTGGGTGGGCGGCTGACGGCTTCCGGGTTTCCCAAGAGTTTTAGAAGAGACTTCTTCTGCTCGGGACAGTTTAGCAAAACCTCTATCAAGGTCATGGAGGTGGTGGTCTATTCTAACGCCTTCATAATTTTGAATCTTCCCCCTGGGAAATGGTGATTTTCCTTGGCTAGATCTTTCGCTTGGCTGGAGCTAGGACCTTTTGGAGGAGTGGGTCGGTCAGTCATGTTATTCCAGGGAGGAGGAGTGTCCTTGATAGGAGGTGTGGGCGTGTAAGCTAGTCCTTTACGAACCTAACTTTGAGTATTATATGGAGTTCACGGGTTGGTAAAGGCCTTGGCCTCGAAGGGTGGGATAGACTCATCAAAGAATCCCTGCAATTTGGATTCTTCATCTTCCCCGGAAGTTTTGAAGAAGATGGTGTCACAAGTGAAGGAACTGTGGGTTGGCTCTTGGACAGGAGGCTCCGAAGGGGTTTTATCATGCGATTGCTACCTATCTAGCTAGGAGATCATGATGAATTTCACCAGGGTGGCACAATTCACCTCGTTGTGTGAACCCGTGTCATACAATCTACACCAAGTAGTCATGGGCTGGAAGTCTGCAACTGGTGTGAAATGTGATGGTCCAGCACCATTTTGGTTGGCATTTTAGTTTGGAGGCGGGCCTCCAGTGTTCGCGTTATTATTCCATTGCTGTTGATTAGGCCTAGGCCCATTGTTGAAGTTTCTTCCTTCGGCATTTTTATTCCGTTGGCCAGAGAAAATATTTCCCCTCTGAGAATTTGAATTCTGGGGTGCGTAGGACCCTGCCTTTAGTTGGCCCATGTCCACAGTCAAGGTAGAAAACATTCGCCGGAGGGATTCAACCTCGGCGGTCAACTGAGTGTTAGTGTCACAGTGTGATGGTTATTATTGTTGGTTTCCTAGGAAGGCAGCAGTATTAGCCGGAGTCGAGGGCGGTAATCCTCCAGTCGCGGATGACTGAAAGAAGGGCACTCTGGACGGCTGTGTTTGAGATTGTTGTGCCTGCTGCAGATGATTCCAAGGGAAAGCTTCCATACTTGGCACCGTCTAGGTCTGCGTTGGGTAAATGTATCGGGCCTACTGGTCTATTAGAGGTGGCAGAGGATTTATTTCCATCGAGGGGGCTCCCATTTCCAGATTGGGGTTGTACCCCCCGGCATACACAGTTCTACCGGGGATCATGTTGAAAGGTGTATTTTTCCCGATCCTACCCCGGGATTTGTTGAGACCATAGGACAATTCTAGAGCAAGGTTGTAAAATTTTTCCAAAGTGTCCCGGTCGCCTGCGGTGGTGGTTCTCCAAAGGAGTGGCAATGAAGGGGTCCATCGCTTTGAGGTAAGTCTGTATGGTTACTTCTGGGGATGGAATAAAAGGGCCCGTGCACTGCTTCAGGGCACGCTGGAACCTATGGTTGAATGCTGCAAGAGGCTCATTGGGTTCCTTTTTGATGGAGATGAACTGGTTATGGGACCAAGCTGGGTCCACATGTATGCGAAAGGCAGCTAGAAAGGCGTCCTCCATGTCCTGCCAATTATTTATGGAGTTGGCGGGAAGGTTAAGGTACCAGTTCAACTCACCCTGTCCTAAAGACAAGGGAAACATATGAGTTACAACATCTTCATGCTGGATCCGGTGGCGATTCATGGCATCTTTGTATGTCTGTAAGTGTTCTTCTGTGGTTCGTGAGCCTAAATGCTCATATCGTGGGCAGATCTTCTCCGGGTGAGAGGGTAAGTCGTTGATTGCGCCAGAAAAGGTTCCCATTGGGGACCTGGTGTTTTTGAAATATGAAACCATTAGGGGAACTATATGTTGGGTAGTTTTGGTACTGGTTCCTGGAATTTTTTGAGAAGTTTGGGTATTCTGAGGTATGCTAGACCCCCAGACAATAGTGGTTGGTATGATTTTTGAGGTCCATTTCTTTTGAGCAGGAGGCTCGAGTTTGACAAACCTTCCGAGGTTCAGGGTAGACCTAAGTATTCTTTCAAATTTTTTCTGGGGAGAAAGACCCAATCCCGCTGAAGGCTTGACACTTGAGACTATAACTTGACGAACCATCAGGAGGTGTAAAATCAGAATCTTGGCAGGGGGATGAGTTCATGCCCTCCTTCTAGCACCAATTTTTGTTGACAGGGTTTTGCTGACCAGGTCCGCCAATAGTCATAAGTTATCACCAGGTACTAGAGGTACTGGCCAACTCCGCTTGCAAAGGTTGTATGAGGAAGTTAGATTCCCTGGGCCTTCAAACACCTGGGTGTCAGGTCATGACAGTGCGGGGCTCGGTTAGGAGAAGTGACTATTTTCAAGGGGGATAGCTGGTTTCTTCAACTCATTCTCTCCGGAGATTCAATATGGTAAGGTTTCCCCTAGCATTCTATACTTAGAAAATAAAGTGAAAAAGATCCCGCAGAGTTAGAAATACTTCGTCTAACTATAGTCATGTTTAAACGTCTAGAACATACTTATTACTCTGATAAACTACACTAAATACCGAAGAAATATATAACCATCAGCTAGCATTTTATCAGTAGAGAGAGTAAAGAGGTCGTTGATTTATTTTAACATATCAGAGTAAAAGATATAAAGAACATAAAACATGAAATACCATTAACTCAGAAGCAAGAATGCCAACAACATCATTGCAAAGAATTCTTCCTTCTTCATTAATGTCTCTTGCAGCAAGCACTGGTGCGTGATGCAATGGTGGCTCTAAGGGAGCATCTAACTATTGAAAACCAAAATAATGGAGCATTGAGCTTTGTAAATAGAATAAAAATCACCTTGCTATTACTGTGGACAAAAAAATCATCAATTTTGCCGACCCTTGGAAATGGGCCAGTCTGGCTATTTATACAACTTTCTTCTAACCCTAACCGTATTTTACATCATGTTTCAATAAAATACAATATCTGGGGGCTGGTACTACCTGTGCCACCCTACAAAAGACCTTGAGATAGAATAGGTCTACCATTTTAGAAGAATGAGACAAGAATATACAGCGGAAGAATTGGCCTTGAGAGGAGAGCCAAGAAGGAGAAGGAAGAAAGTAGGTCCCCTGGGAATCAAGGCTACATGCCTCATAAATGGGAAATGTGGCACCCTGTCTCCAATGTGCTAGGTGTAACTCTAAGTGATGCCTTGAGAAGACCATCCTATCAGAAAACCAACTGTTAAGTTGACGCCCTCTTGATGTAGCCAACCACCTTCTGATAGCCTTTATTAACCGCTTCTGAAAGTGACTGGTCAGCCTCAGGGACCAGGACATGGATCACTTGAAAGAATACAAAATTTGGGATCTTGGACTCTGGGATCCAGAAACTTGCGTCCCCAAAGAATAAAGAATACCCAATGTTGGAGTTTTCTCCGGCCTCCAGAGAAAGATCAAGGTTGCTTTTTGTCATTGAAAGCCTGGAGGAGGCGGGAAATACCATCCTCATCAATATCTTTTAGGCTAGCCCTTCGGTACTTAGCCATCTCAATTTTTTTCCCTAGGTCTGGAACATTTTCTTTAAACTCATCGGCCATTCTTGCTGTGTCGTGGCCACTAAGTACCATGCGAGTTAACTTTTTCATTTGGGCCCCATCTATCCCCTCCGAGGATTGGTATCGGGACTTCATTATTTCATCAAAACTCCTTAAAACTGAATCTTTGAGGGTACATGTATCTGTGTTGAGGGGGTCGGCCTCGGACGTCTTTATTACAAAAGACTTGTATAAATTGAAAGAATACTTTACCACATTAATTTTATCTTGTAGGAACCCCACCAATTGCTTGATTAGCTCTAATGTGAGGTCAAGTCTAGAGTGCTGGGTTCTCACAAAATCAAATGATTCATCCCCCAGAATTCCAGATTAAGAAATCATATCCTCTCCCAAGGTAAGGAGTTCCTCAAGCTCCACCTTCCATGCTTGATAATTCTCGGTATCACCCTCCCACAGGTCAATGAGTGTCTCCGCCTGGTGTATAACATGTCAGGCTGTATATAAGTCTGGGAGGGTGGATACCAGGAAATGTTGGGTGTTTCCTATCTGCAGGGCGACCCACTCGTCTACTGCCTGGGATTTCTTCTTCATTACTCACAGGGAGTCTATGTCACTCTGCGGTAGATCTTCAAAGGTGGAGGCCTCTAGAGGAGTGACATTGATAGGTCGATCGAGTTCAGTGAGAAAACCCATAACTTCCCTTGCCGCCTCCTCTAGCAAGTCCACCTCTCCTTGCTTTCCCCTTTTTCCAAGCGGTATCTCTGCAACATTGTAATCTCTGTGTTCCATGGTTACTTCATCGGCGGCTGGGGGAGGTGTTTCCATAATGGTAACTGTTTCTCCACCTGGCCCAGTTCGGAGGGTATGAACTGTCTGGGCTTTCTTGGCCTTGGGCGGGGCCTGGATTTGGGCCATCATTTTGTCCAGGGAGAGAGGAGTCACGGGAGAAAACTGAGCTTTTCTTTTCCTGCTCTTTATCAGCCACTGAGGTGGCAGGGGTGGCCTTCCAGCCAGAATTTGTTCCCTTGATTCTTCCTTGGTGTCTTGTGGCTGTGGCTCCTCAGTGGCATGGACCTCCTCCGTCCCTTTCCCTGTATCATCTGCAGCCACATCTTCTTCATCAACTTCCATCTCCTCAGCCTTGTCCTCTGTATCTATTACTTTGTCTAGACTTTGGTAGGCTTCTTCGGGGATTTATTCTTCATACTGCTCCTCTAGTTTACCTTCTTCTACTGTCGGGGCTTCTTCCTCTGTCGGTACATATTTTGGCAGTAGGGGAGGTGTTGGGCCAAGATTTAAAGTTTGGGCCATGGTAATCACCTGCCCAAAGGTTGCTCCCGGGAGTGGCCCTTGGAACGTGGTGGCTGGGGTTATGATTATTCCCAAAGGTCCAATTCTCCCAGCGGATGCCATTTGTTCACCTTTTTTTTGTTGGTCCACTTCCAGACCCTGCATTGCTTGAGCCCCGGAGGCAATCCCTGGCTCTGGCTCTTTTTCCTCTTCCTTCTTTTCCTGTTCTTGTGTAGGCTCTTGTTCAGGAGGCTCTTGTTCTACAGCTTCTGGTTCCTCCTTTGGGGCCTCTGCCTCTGCTTGTCTATTGTCCACCTGCAAGTTCCCGAACTCATCGGTTGCAAATATATTATCAAACTCTTCTTGTCCAGGGGGACTAGCCGAGACCTCAGCAGGTTTTGTTTCCTTTTTCAGCTCTAGGGAACTGGAAGAGAGGATCTCTACTTGTTGGGGTTGGGATGTTTCCAACCCTGGCTCTGTCTTAGTATTTTTTCTGAGCTTCTTCTTTCGCTGGGTAACCAAAGGTGGCCCTGCATCTCTTATTGCTGCCACCTCTGTGGGATCCACCCCCATTGCCCTTACCATTAGGGCCGCCAATGACGTGGAGAAAGAGGGACGAATTAGCTCGGCCATGAGTGGTGGAGTGGCCAGCCGTGTTATTAGTGTCTCCGTCATCTGTTGGGAGGCTTCCACTAATTGTTTTATTTGTTCTTTGATGGTGAATTCTTGTGTAGGAGGGGTTGTATCTACCTATTTACCTTTATCATCTCTCTGCGAAGAAGTCCCAGCCCCCAGAGTCAATCTTGGTGCCGGTGGCAGAGTTAATTTTAGTGTCGGCTGGGCTGCTCGGTGGGTACTTTCGGGGCACACCTTCTTGAAATGGGCATGACTTTTCTCGACCACCTCTCGAGTGAAGTCCTCAATTGTGGGCCCTTCCTGGGCATCCCAATTTACCGGTGGGAGGGCCCTTGTGTCGATCCCCTTTGCCTTGTACTGGGGATCGATGGTGGGGGCAGTGTCTGAGAAGTCTGCCGAGAACCTCCAGAGCTTCAACTTTTGCATCATGTCAGCCATCATTCTGATGTAGTGCCTACTTCACACTTCTACATCATCCTGGAAATCTACATAAAACTCCTCCATATGTATGTGATGGGGCTCTGAAGCCCGGGGCAGTGCAGTTGCAATTCTTCCGTGCGGATCAAAATTTTTTTGTGCTAAGTAAATTTCTCCCAAGTTATAACTTTTCAATTCATTGTCCGCCTCCTTTGCGGTGGCTAGAATACATTTGTAGTTCCCATAGGTAATTGAGAATAGAATGTTGGGTATCTTTTTTGAGGCAAAGAGAGCATGCACCTCCATGATTTGCCTGCAATACTCGAAGAGCATGATCTTGTCCCCACAGTGTTTGGGCAACAAGTAGGGTGTCCCGGAGAAGCCGGTGAACCTAATGTAGGTGTGATTTTGGAACTAAATGTAATAATGTCCATAAATATGGACCAAATTCATCACCTCTGAGGATAGGTGGTATTCGGCGTCCTGGGTGGGTGTGAGCAGATGGTAATAAAGGAACGCGTCGTTTACCCGGCAAAAACTGGGGAAGCTAGCCTCCCATTGAACTTGTGGGAAATGGTCCCATGATGCCTTTTGTCCTGGGCCAATCTCGAGCATTCCATCTATGAGTAGGCCATGGGTGTGGGGCCTTTGCTATGCTAGGGCCCATAAAACATAGGAAGACATGTAGAATTTCTTCTTCCTGTTCAGTTGGAGGAATTGGGAGTCGACATGGTTGGAGATTATTGTTGCCCGGTCAAAGTATCCTCCCTTGGTGGAGATGCCAAGGAGGAAGTAATACATCCATCTAGAAAACTCCTAGGCGGAGGGTTGCCCAAAGACCCGGGCCAATGCTATCATTCCCATCTGAATGCTCTCTTTGAATTCGGAGCAGGGAATCTCTATCTTCATTCTCTTTGGGTCCCTCTTTGGAACCTTGAGCCAATGGGTATTCATGTATACCCAGGCAGCATCCTCCAATTGTGTAAATTGGGCCAAGGCATTAGTCCTTGTGACCAATGAGGCCTTGGTGAATTGTGGGATTCCCAGTCCTGCCTGGAATGTGACTGGGTCAAGGGATACTAGAGGGGTAGGGTATCTAGTTGGTTCTGTGGCTACGAGAATAACAACCTAAACAAAAGAGTTGTAATTGGTAGCCAGTGTCAAGATAAGCTACAGAGATTGCACGGAGCACGAGAAACAAGCTTCCTTGAGGATTTTGGAATTCCCAACATTGATTGCTAGCTAATATCCAGCCTATCGCTGGATGTGCATTATTTTTACCAAGGCCTGCATTTCTGACCATGTCCCGCCGTTGGTGTTGGTTATAAGTTTGACCTTAGACTCGAGCTTTGAGCCCACAATGACATTGTCTTGCACAAATTTCATAGTTAGGGGCATCTCCTCTAGGGCCTTCTCCATTTTGGACTTTACTGATGCCCTGGTGGCTGCCGTGGAAAGTAGCTCTGGACTTCCGGGTGGAGAGGATGTGGACGCTTCAGACATGCTTGGGAAATGAACTCCAGGAATCTACAAGACAAAGTGACTGTTAGAATGCATTCAATCAAAAATAAACATTTCAGGGTCCGGAGATCTTACCACCGTGATGCTTGTTTTTCCTGAAAAGTTAGTTTCATTCAGAAATAGCCGAAAAGTAAATGCATCATAAACTTTAGATTTTTATTAAACATCCGGGTTCGGGGATTTTATCACATGTGGTAAAGACATAGGATGGATGATGGTAGGAGACCCAGAGCCCAGAGAAGTAACCATTGGCAAGGACGTAAAAGGCAAGTCATGAAGCCCACGTGGGCGCCACGTGCGTAGGCATTAAATGAAAGTTATGGCGATGACAGTGGAGCCAACTATCCAAACACACAAAAAGTGAAGGCCACTTAGCTGGAATTGATTGTGCACATGGGACATAAATGAGGGTCTAACTAGTTTTACAGAGGAGAGAGAAAATTGCCTGTTTGAAACCGGTCGAGAGCAGAGCTTCAAACATGTGGTTTTCTACCCTGAAACGAGTTCACAGGCGAGAAACCAGCAACACAGGTGACTCGACCAACTTGTCGAGCCACCTAGAATGATATACATGAAGGCTGAGGGATATATACATGGAAGGGAGGGATATATACACCAAGGACTATAAAAATGTACACAAATATACACATATATACATATATACATCGCGGAATGATGTCCGCAGGAAACTAGGTAAGCTAAAGATTATATACATCTACCCACATTTTATAGACCGAACGCTTCTATGCAGAGGGAAGACAACCCTCTGGCAGAGCCGACCCACCAATGGGCGGCAAAACCAGAAAATAGAAAATAGACAAAACGGGAAGACAACAAACCAACAGATGATGAAAAACAACACCAAACAAAATAGAAGAAAACAAGGCGGAGACAGAGTTACCAACCTAAGAATGTCAAAAGGGGGAGGAAAGGAGTTACCATGGGAGCTCTCCAATAGCTACAATTTTCAAATGGTCACTGTCGCCACCACGAAGCACTCACAATCACCTGAAAATGACTAGAAATGTTAAGCGCTGATTATCACTGACTCTCTGCAAATTGCTTTGTAATCGCTTTTAAATCACTCTGTTAATCGCTCTGAGTGCTCGAAAGTTTTAATCGTGTTAAATGTGAAAGTGATAAATAAGTTCTATTTATACCCATGGTAAAAAGGCAGTCCACCCCTTTCCGGCAATCTCTGGACAAGCAAACCTCCGGACTCCGAGCCCGGGGATTCTCGTGATGACAACCTTTCGGTCATTGTGGCGAAGAATCCTGGAGTCCAGAGTCTGGCTCCCAACGAAGAATGACCTCTGGAACTAGAGTCCCAGAGGAAAAAACCAAATAAACAAAACACCACAATGGGGAAGAAAACCCCAGAGAAGGAAAACAAAAAGGGGGAAAAAGACAAGGCAAAGCCGCAAGCAAAAAAAAAAAAAAAGGGGGACCCAACATTTTGCACACAAAATGTAGGGACGGGGATGCAAGGCATAACAGTGTTATGGTGTGATATTTATTTTCTTTATGTTATTGCATCTTAAATTTTAGTCTATATGATTATTTGTTTTTGGATTAGATTAGAATCATTTTATTGAAGTTAAAATGTGTAGAACACTTATTCACCCCCAAGTGTTCCCTCCATCCAAAAGGTATCTATAGGCCAAGGGTTCACAAAATAAAAAGTAAGAAGAAAAAGAGAGAAAGAGGAAAGAGGGAAAGATGAGGCAAATACATGTTGATAAAGAGATAAGGGAAATGAGGCAGATTGTGGAAGAGATAAAAGAAAGAACATAACAATTGCTCAAACAAGCTATAAGTTGGCATTTGACAGTTGGTTGTTAACATGTTTTCCCTTAATAAATCTTATAAATAAATTACTCTATTAACCACTTTTTCAAGGACCAAATTATCCTTGGATCTAGTTTGAATCATCCCATGGATTTATAATTCAAACTTTATGAATTTCCAATATGAGTACTCAGATTTTCTTTAAATAATTTGAAAATGATCATTATATCCATAATTTCAGAGTATTAGCTTCATGAAAAGAGGGATATGAATACAAAAATATTTGAGCTATGGGATGCTCATATTTAATTACAAATAAATGATCAAATATAATAATTTTTCCCATATTATTTTGTTTCCCATTGATAACATTACAGACAAACTATTAGTTAATTATTTTGAAAGACCTCACCAATAATCTCTATTCCATCCACCTCCTTTTAAAAAAATAGAAAAGTATTGATTGATGGAAATGGATGGAGTGACACCAATTGTACACTTCAGGAAGTTAATACCATACCTTGAGGACTATTTACATTTGGACTTTGAAAATCCAAAAATAAGGACTATGAATGGTAAGCAAAGGCTCAAATGTTTTTATTGTGCATCCACCATGGTTCAAATCTTGGTGGGAATCCTAGACATAAAATCACCTCATCTAATATAGTATCCAATCCCAAAGACCATTGAAGTTGAACCAATGTAAATTCAATGACATGAACAATCTTCTTTAGCTCAACTACTTCCATATATGTTTTTTATAAACATTGATGACACATTTTTAGAATCAAAATAAAAAAGTAAAGGTTAAATCTGGAATCAAAGGACTCCCAAATTGTAACTTTATTATGAATCATGCAATATTTTGATGACATGTAACTGATTGAATGTTTGCAGATGTTAAGTTGATCACCGAAATGCAAAAAGATAATGCAAGACATTAAATCAATTAATGGATTGTATTTTCATTGATGTCAACTTGATATAATCCAATTGCTTATAATAAAAGTGTACAAGACTTCAGAGAATTAGAGAGATAAAGATTATGCTTTTTGTAATGCATAAAAGACAAGTATTCACTACATGACTACAAAAACCAACGGTCAGTGAAACCCGAAAGATAGAGATCACCGACAGTCAAGTCACAGTGATGCCCAGGCAAGAACACCGACAAGCATTACCGATGACCAAAATTAAAAGCATACCTGATGGCCAGAAACATAGTGTAAACTGGCGGAGAAGCCCAAGGATAATTGGAGTGTTGACCAAAGCTATCAAAGAGTTAAAAAACCAAAAATAACTGGAGTTCAAAAACAAAAAAAATCTAGCTGGCAGAGCTAAATATAGACTTAACTGGTAGTTATCATTGTTTTCATCCACAAGATAAGCCAGAGATAAGTAATGGATTTAAAGCTATTTTGTCCAGTTGGAAAGAAGATCTCTGCGAGATAAAACAAGAGTTTTTCTTTAAATCTAATTGGCAAGAATTTTGGATCACACCAAGTTCAAGAAAATTAAGAACCTAACAATGGTGATATCATGTCTATAAAGAGAAAACTCAATTCATTACAAATTGGTGTGGGGAGTAAATGAAAAAGAGGATGCTGAAGAGAAACTGATCAAGAGAAACTTCATACAGTCCTGATCAACAAGCTGAGGAAAGAGCTAAAGTTTTATGTGGACATCGAGCAATAAAGCACAACATCACCGAGAATCAAAGTGGAGCAAAGGTATAAATAGAGATATATTGATCAGATTAGTTTATGAGATTACAATAGATCTAAAAATCTACAAATATAAGTTGTATATGTGAACAAATCATAATATTTTAGTTTAACCATTGATTCAAAAAGTCTCTTAATCGAGCGGATTTTAAATATCCTTTCTATATTGAGATACATCCCAAGGAGTATCAAAAATTTATATCATGAAGATAGCATGAGATGCCAGATACCTATTGACAGGCCAAGTGAGTTTTTGAACAAGGAAGGTAGCATAGAGATTCCCAATATCAAGTGACAGACTAAAATTTTAAATCCTCTAACAAGGTCGCACCTAACAATGTGTTTGTAACCTTTAATAGAGTTGGGTCTTCACTAAGCTCACTTCAGAAGAGTGAAAATTTGTGGTTACCGGTCCCAAGTGGTTTTTCCCTTAACAGGGTTTCCACGTTAAAAATCCATGTGTCAATGTGTTTATGAGTCATTACTTTAGTGTTTTTCATTATACTTAACTTAATTGGATTGATCAGTATACTCTAGGTAATTTATTGTCATTCGGTAAATTAATAGGCTACTATTCGGTAAACATATAGTAGAAGGTTTTACAAACTATTCCGAGCAGTAGTAATTTGATATAAATATTTGGAGGCATTCATCTTATAGGACTGAAGATAACTAGACACTTAATATTCTTGTACTAAGTTTTTGGGTTGATTATTGGAATATTTATGAGGCCACAGATTCACCCCCCCTCTTAGTTATTACTAATAATTGGTATCAGAGATTGTGTGCTTAGAAAGGGAGTTTAATAGCTCAAGCAAAAGATCACAAGATGAACATACGAGATATGCCCAAGTTGAATAAAGACAACTTTGCATCATCAAAAAGAAGAATAAGACTCCACCTATCAGGTATTGGAAATGATATTGTTGAATACTTAGATAGTGAATATGTGTTTCCTACAGGACCTCACACTCTTGAGAAAGCAAGAGTGAAGCATGAGCATAACTGCATGATGATAGAACTTGCATCATCACTCCCCGATGCTGAGTTTGAAGATGTCAAAACCTGCACCTTTGCAAATAACATGTGGGATAAGTTGAAGCTTGTATGTGGAGGAGATTCCATTGTACTAAGAGCGAAGGCAGAAAGCCTAAGAGGGAGGTTTGATGATCTAAGGATGAAAGAAGGAAAAAAAATCACTCAGTATAGCTGCAGAATCAAAGTGGTAGTCATTTCTCTCCGAGGAGTTGGAGGTGTACTTGAAGAGGAGATAGTGGTAAGAAAAATCTTAAGAACCTTATTGCATGTTTATTCTATTAGAGTTTCTTCTATTCAAGAAATGAGAGAAGTTGCAAACAATATAGTTAGTCTAGATAGTCTAATTGGTAGACTAATTTCATTTGAGATGAATAACTTTGACAATAGTGTCTTACCATCTATAGAATATGCATTCAAATCTTCTATAAAGAGAATTAACTCAATTCATAGACATGTTGTTAGAAATGACAGTGACAGTGATAATGAGGATCAAGGACTTGATGAGATTGAAGCACTAATGGCCAGAAGAGAGTAGAGAGGCAAAGGTAGATACAAAGGTAAATTACCACTTGTATGTTTCAATTGTAAAGAGGTTGGACACTTTTCTACAAGATGTCCAAACCGAAGAAAAGATGACAAAGAAGAAGACAGATCATATAAGAAGTTTGATAAAGGTGAAAATAGAGATTACCAGAGCAACAGACAATCTGACAAGAGAGATAGCCAAGAATACAAGGACAAAGGGAAGAAAGCTTGTTACCTAGATGAGAATAGAGCTATTGACACTCACAATGAATCAAAAGAAGACATCGAGATGGTATTTGTAGCCATGAAGGATGATTCAGATGAAGATGAAGAAAGGTATGTAGAACCTGCACTCATATCTAAATTTAGTAAGAATGATGTCTGAATCATAGATAGTGGTTGAACTCACCATATGAAAGGTGATAAACAAAATTTTGAGGCTTTTGAATACTATAATGGTGGTTCAGTGAGAATGGGAAATGATACACCTTGTCCAGTTGAAGGTAAAGGAACCATAATGCTGAACAACCATTAAATGTGAAAATGCCTACTGGGTAAAAAGACTAAATTATAATTTATTAAGTGTTTCACAACTGAACAATTTAGGTCACAAAGTAACATTTGAAAATAATAATGCAAAGATCTACAATGAATCATGAAGGTTGATTGGTACCGGTGAGCAGACAAAAGGTAACATTTTCTATCTTGATGACACTAACACCACTTGTTTAATGACTAGAAATGAAGACATATGGTTGTGGCACAAAAGATTGTGTCATGTGAACTTTGACAACATGATAAATATAAGCAACAAAAGGAATGTTAGAGGCTTACCGAGCATGACTAAGCCCGAGCATATCATGTGCAAGAATTGTCAAAAAGGTAAGATGACAAAGTCTAGTTTCAAGAGTAAAACCCATACATCTACTGTGCAATTATAGAATTAGTCCATATAGATCTATCTGGACCCATGAGGACAAAGAGCTACTATGGAGATAGGTATTTTGTTCTCTTTGTTGATGATTATTCTAGAATGATGACTGTCATGTTTTTAAAAAATAAATCAGAAGCATTTAAGATGTTTAAATGGTATAAAGTAATGGTAGAAAAATAAAGTGAAAAGAAATTGAAATGCTTAAGGTTAGATAGAGGAGGGGAATTTACTTCAGAAGAATTCACTGACTATTGCAATGAGCATGGAATTAAAAGACAAGTTTCTACACCAAGAACACCACAACAAAATGGAATTGTTGAAAGGAGAAACAGATTAATTGTTGACTGCGCAAGAACATTGATGATTGAGAAAAGCATCACTCAAACTTTTTGGAGGGAAGTTGTAAGTACTACTATCTACACATTAAATAGAGTACAATTGAAGAAGGACACAAAGAAGACACCATATGAGCTTTGGTATGGTCATACACCCAATGTAAGTTACTTCAGAATCTTTGGTAGTCAATGTTATATTTTGAAGGGTGATAGAAATGGAAAACTTGATTCCAAAAGTGATGAAGGTATCTTTCTAGGGTACTCAACCAAAAGCAAGGCTTATAAATGTCTTAACAAGTCATCTAAAAAAATCATTGAAAGTGCAAATGTAAAAATAGATGAATTTGTAGAAAAGAATGATAAGGAAAGAAAAAAGGAACCAGAGGAATATAATAGGTTTGTTTATACAGAACCTAACACTCTACTTGAGCAATAGTGTGTCACTCTTGAGCAGCAGAACATTGCACCCGATCATCAGGCTGCAATTATCAAAAATCAGGATCATACTCAAGATGATGTTCCGAACAATCGATATGAGAATGAAGGTGAAGAAGATGATCAGAATGATGAACATAGAGCTGAATCGAAACTTTCCAAGTATGTCAGAAGACATCATCCTCAGAACCAAATCATAGGAGATAAAAAGGCTGGAACAAGAACAAGAAGTAAGTCACTTAACACCAGATGTTTACTTTGTGATTTTGAGCCTAAATCTATTGACAATGCACTTGAGAATGAAGAATGGGTCAGTGCCATGAATGAGGAAATAGAAAAAAATAAGAAGACCAATACATGGACACTAGTACTGAGACCAAATGACAAGAATGCCATTGGTACCAAATGGATATTTAGAAACAAGTTGACTGAGAATGGAGAAGTCACTAGAAACAAAACAAGATTAGTATGTAAGGGATATTGACAAGAAGAAGGTATTGATTATGGAGAAACATTTTCACCCATTGCTAGACTAGAAGGAGTTAGAATCTTGCTTGCTTATGCTGCATTTAAAGGATTCAAGGTATACGAAATGGATATCAAATTTTCATTCCTAAATGGAATATTGGAAGAAGAGGTATACATTAAACAACAAGAAGGGTTTGTTGATCCAGACAAGAGAAACATGGTATGTAGACTACATAAAGCCTTGTATGGATTGAAACAAGCACCGAGAGCCTGGTATGAAAGACTTCACTCATATCTCATTAGCATAAATTTTTTTAGAACAAGTGAAAATAGCAATTTGTACTTAAAAGAAGATACCGATGGTAATATTCTAATTACTAAAATTTTTGTTGATGATATCATTTTTTGAGGAAATGAATTGTTATGCAGATCCTTTGCTAATGAAATGAGAAAGGAATTTGAAATGTCTATGTTTGGGGAGATCAAATTCTTTCTTGGTCTATAGATTATTCAACAAGATACAAGCATATACATCACTAAGTCCAAATAAATCAAGGAAGTGGTGAAGATATTCAAGATGGAAGATTCCAAACTAGTTGGAACACCTATGGCTACCAGATGTAAGCTGACAAAAGAAGATAAATCCAATAAGGTAAACCAAACCTTATATAGATCAATGATTGGAAAATTGATGTATGTTGTTCATACAAGACTAGATATAGCACACACAGTTGGAATAGTTGTAAGATTCTTTGCTAATCCCAAAGAATCACATATGACTGCTGTCAAAAGAATTCGGGGATATCTGAAGAACACCGAGGACTATGGCTTATGGTACAAAAGATAAAGAGAATTTGAGCTACAAGTCTATATAGATGCTGATTGGGCTGGAAACATTGATGACCGAAAGAGCACAAATGGAGGAGCATTCTTCATGGGTGACAGACTTGTCACATGGATAAGCAAGAAACAAGGATGCATCTCTCAGTCTACTACAGAAGTAGAGTATGTAGATGCTGCTGTAAATTGCTCCAATATTGCATGGATCAAACAATTACTAGAAGGTATGAATATGAAGATTATTGAACTAGTAATTATCTACTATGATAATACCCGTGCAATTAACATTTCTAAGAATCCAGTCATGCATGCTAAGACTAAACATATTTCTATCAAGTATCACTATCTAAGAGAACATGTACAAGCAAAGGAAGTGACACTATAATATGTTCAATCAAAGCAATAGTTAGCTGATATATTCACCAAGATATTACCGAACGATACATTGGAGTATTTGAGACAGAGACTAGTGGTTCAACCCTTGTCTATTGCTCAGTAATCTGACTAGGAGGTTGCATCAACCTATACCAAATCTGAAGATCAGTCATGTTGATGCAAACACTGTTATGGACAACAAAAGATACATTTGTACATTGCAAGGTACATATCTGCACCAAAAACAAGAGACATTGTATTGTTGATGGATAGGAAAATTCAAGGAATATATTATGTAAAGGATGGAAATGATAAAAACAAGGAGAAGAATTTTTGTTTGGCATTGTTGTCAAAGGGAGAGATGATTCCATATCATATAAGAGGATAGATGATGTCATTGAAATAAGGGAGAGATATGATAAAGGGAAAATATTATATCATCATCCATGAAGAGAATTTCCTGAGAATCAGAAGGAAGAGTTAATCAATATTCTAAGAGAGAGAAATTGATTACATATGATATATCCATCCAAGGGAGAGAAATAACAAAGGGAGAGAGTTCAGACAAAGAGAAAGATTGTTGTCAAAGGAAAAAGAATTATCAAGAAGAGGAATAGTCAAGGAAAAGCACATATCAGAATAGAGATATCATATGATACATCTATCCAGGGAAGAGATTGAAGATTGAAGACAACCACTCTGCAAGAAACAAATCTAAGCTATTTTTGAGCTTACCGAGAGCCAGAAATTTGTAATAGTTACATTAGGAAATCTTGATGAGACTGTATATTTCATATTATATTAGTGATAGTATAGTATGATAATGTATTATGTTTCCATCAATGCAAAAGGGAGAGATTGATGACATATAACTCATTGAATGTTTGAATATGTTAAGATGATCACCAAAATGCACAAAGATAATGCAAGATATTAAATTAGTTAATGGATTGTATTTTCATTGATGTCAACTTGATATAATCTAATCGGTTATAATCAAAGTGTCAAAGACTTTAGAGAATCAGAGAGATAAAGATTATGCTTTTTGTAATGCATAAAAGACAAGTATTCACTATGTGACTACAAACACCAACAGTTAGTGAAACCTGATGGACAAAGATCATCGACAGTCAAGTCATAGTGATGCCTGAGCAAGAACACTGATGAGCATTATTGATGAGAAGAATCCCAAGCATACTTGATAGCCAGAAACATATTGTAAACTGACAGAGAAGCGTGAGGAGAACTAGAGAGTTGACCGAAGCTATTAAAGATTTAAAACATCAAAAATAACTGGAGTTTAGAAATGACAAAATATCTAGATGGCATAGCTAAATATAGACTTAACTGGTAGTTATCATTGTTTTCATCGAGAAGATAAGCAAGAGATAAGTAATGGATTTAAAGTTGTTTTGTCTAGTTGGCAAGAAGATCTCTGTCAGATAAAACAAGAGTTTTTCTTTAAATCTAATTAGCGATAATTGTGGATCACACCAAGTTCATGAAAATCAAGAACCTAACAATGGTGATATCATGTCTATAAAGAGACAACTCATTTAATTATGAATTGGGGTGGGGAGTAAATGGAAAAGAGGATGATGAAGAAAAACTGATGAAGACCAACTTCATACAGTCCTGATCAACAAGCTGAGGAAAGAGCTAAAGTTTTATGTGAACACCGACCAACAGATCACAACATCACCGAGAAGTATCAAAGTGGAGAAAAGGTACAAACATAGATATATTGATTAGATTAGTTTATGAGATTACAATAGATCTGAAAATTTTCTAATATAAGTTGTATATGTGAACATATCATATTGTTTTAGTTTAACCATTGACTCATAAAGTCTCTTAACCAAGCGATATTTAAAGATCCTTTCTATATTGAGATATATCCCAAGGAGTATCAAAAAGTTTGATCATGAAGATAGCATGAGATGCCAGATACCTATTGACGGGGCAAGTGAGTGTTTGATAAAGGAAGGTAGCATAGAGATGCCCGATATCAAGTGATAGACTAAACTTTTAAATCCTCTAACAAGGTTACACCTAACAGTGTGTTTGTAACCTTTAACAGGGTTGGCTCTTCACCGAGCTCACCTTAGAAGAGTGAAAATTTTGGGTTACCAGTCCCAAGTGGTTTTTCCCTTAACAGGGTTTCCACATTAAAAATCCATGTGTCAATGTGTTTATGAGTCATTACTTTAGTGTTTTGCATTACACTTAACTTAACTGGATTGATCAGTATACTCTAGATAATTTACTATCTTTCAGTACAGTAACAAATTGCTATTTGGTAAACATACAATAGACGGTTTTATAAAGCATTCTGAGCAGTAGTAATTTGATATAAATATTTGGAGGCATTCATCTTATAGGACTGAAGAAAACTAGAGGCTTAATATTGTGGTACTAAGTTTTTGGGTTGATTATTGGAATATTTTTGAGGCCATTGATTCACCCCCCCCTCTCAGTTATTACTAACATCTTTCGCCTTGCAAATAAAATTTTCCAATAAATAAACTTCATAGTTCATTTTTTTGTAGATGTGCTACAACATGAAAGTAACCAAATAATCTAGTAAAGGTTTGGTGTATAAAATATTTTATTTTTTAGTTTATAGATCCTCTTTTTAATATATAAATGGTAATGATAGAGATTGTGTACCCTTGCAATTTTGTATTATGCTTTTGATTCACTTTGGTATTTTCCTCTTCTAGTATTTTTAAGTTCATTTTAGCCACACTGCCTTAGCCTTTTTCCTCCTTTGTGCCAACTGCTTTTCTGTTGTGGTTATTTAAAAAAATAGTTATAATTATGTTAGTTTTGTGATTTTGTTTTCTTTTATCCTTTCAAAAGAAAAAATATTTCTCAATTATCAAGGAATTATAATGTCCTATGAAGATCTCTTGTCCAATAACTATTTTAGAGTGTTTTTTGACCTACTAAAAACCTAAATTAGTGGCATCTAATAGCGATAGATTTTAATGGATCTCTAGTTCTATATCACCTTTCGATTCTTCATTTTATTTATCAATCTTTCATTCAAATACTCAATATTTCATTCCCTTTAACTCTTGCAATCTCTCAAAATTTCTATGTACAATTAGATTGATAAATTCCTAAAAGTACTTGTGTTTGATATGGAAGAGAGATGAGAAAATCTAACCTAGTAATTTAAATAGAACCACTTCCTCTTCAATAAAACATTGGAATACAAACCACAAGGGGATGTTATACTTGACTAAATATTAATTGAAGGGAGTCAGGCAACTTGGGTTACATTCCTTTGTTGCATGAAAGATTGATTGATTGTTTTAGATGTGAGCTAATTAGGTCCTAATGCATGCATAAATGATAATGTAAATTGATAAAAAATTAGAAAACTGCATATAAGAATAAATTAGAATCTTGAACTGTCAAACATCTAGAACTTAAACATTAGACAATTAATCATTCCTACACTCTTGAACTATCTAACATCTAGACCTTGCCACATCTTCATAAACTAACTTGTTACATGCCCTCTGGCTTGTCTCTCATCTATACCTGATACTTCACTTTCTCCTTTACCAGTTACCATACCTTTACCACATATGTTTTGGAGTATCTCTTTCTTCCTATTCTTCCAATTCTTCTACAATTTTTCCTTCACCATTTGGTGCAGTGGCACCAAAGACTATTGATTCCTCCATGAGGCAAATTTTCTAAATATACCTTTTTGTGTTGAGTTGAACCCTACCACTGCAACAATTGGTATCAGAGCTTAGAAGGTCTAGGAAAAGTGAGTTGGAAGTGTGTGTTTGTGTGTTTTAATTTTTTAGGTTGAAGAAATAACCTAGTTGCCAAAAGACTAGGTAGAAGAAAAGAGAAGAGACCTAGGTGAGGCAAAGACAAGAGGAAGCAAGGTTGAAGGGACTTGGTTGAAAACAAGATGAGTTTTTTGAGAAGGTAGTATTGGAAAGAGACACTACATAGATGCTTGTATGTTGTCATTGATGGAAGCTAAAATCTAATTACACATGCACATTATAGTTGGAGATTTGGCCAAAATTTAGAATAAGAATTTGGCTAAGTATGGAATGACGAACAAAGTATTTCTCTAGTGTTCAGTAATAGGTCTGGTGTACTCTTGCAAGTTAATATCTTTTATCACATATAATAGGGAAACATTTTGGATGTATATATATTCTTATTCCATAATTTGAAGATACAGTTGTAGACGTCCAAAATCATCCTTATATTAATTTAATTAATATTCCCATAACGTTATAGTTAATTTTAATTAATTATATTTGTTATATTCTTCTATCTATTTAATTAAATATGATTCATTCTCCTAAGTATTTAAATTTAATTTAAATACTATCCCTTTTAATGTATTAAATCTTATTTAATACATTATCCCTCATTAATCTCCTTTAAACAAATTTTTAATTTATTTATTCCTTCACATGACTTAAATTCTACTAAACAACAATTAATCCAAATTAATTTGGATTAAGCTAATTTGAACCTAGATCCTACCCTATCTCACATCACTCTCACCAAATAAACCAATTTATTAATTAACTAAGGTTAATTAAGCTAATTTCTTGATTCCTACAACAATTAGTCCTAATTATTTGCTCACACATGTGTGAGCAAATTTCCAAAAATTGACTTTTCACAAATAATTCTTATTTGGTGCCAACAAGGTTTCTTACACCTATGATGACACCTTCTTACACTTTCTAAAAGTGCCTCATTGGCTCAAAACTCTTACACCCTCTTACACCTTCTTACAAGATCCTTCACATGTGTACTTTAAGTACACTTTGACCCATCACATCCAAAGTTGCTCACACATGTGTGAGAAAAGTGGGCCTCTTGCATGGCTTTCTCAAGAGCAAAGGATCTCTTATTTTTGCATTGTTATCATGCTAGTTATTTTGTAGGATTACTTAAGAGATTTAGCATACTCATCTTAGTTTATTTTCATGCTATCTCATTGTTGAATCTAGATATTACATGTTAGGATTAATGAAATGAACTTAGTTTATTTTCATTGAATCTTGCAAGTCATTTTAGTATTAGCCTTGCATTATCATGCTTGATGAAGACTTGAGACAAGTTCCTCATACTTGCTCTTGAGTTCTTCATTCTTTTAGTTGCATTATCAATCAAATAGAGGGATTTAAATATTGTGTTGGGAGAGCACACCCACATAACATCTCTAAGAGAAAATCAACAAGGCTTGGGTACCCTTGTTCATCTCATCGGAGGTTATGGTGGAAGCCATTGTTGATTTAAAGTATGCTTTATTAGACATGTTAGTGTAGTGTAAATGATTTATATTTTTGAACGCTTGCATGTCTGAGCGTGCTCCCAATAGGTAGGTTTCCAGCATACACAACAGTGATACATGGTGTGAAAGTTAGGAGGATATGTGAGCCATTTTTTGTGTTTGATAGTTAAAACAACCAACATGGCAGAAAAAAACTTTATGCAGACATGGTAAATCACTTTTGGGACTAAATTTTTTGTTCAAATGATGAAGCCGACATGTATGGAGGATTATGCTTGATTTTTTAGGTTTGAATTTAATTTGAATTGAGGATTTGGTTGAATTAGTCAACACATTTCACATTTACTTTGAACATTTTTGAGCTGACTTTGGGAGATCAATTTTTTGGTTGTGGACCTATCAGATTGATGTATTAAGGTTTAAAAATAAGGATGAGAGTGTTGAAGAAAATTATTCAATTGGGTATTGTCATTGATGTTACACATGTATTTACACTTATGTAGTGATGTTACACAAATGTCTAGATTTAGACCAAGCACAGTTGGTGAATAGAATGAGTTGTTCTAGTATTGACCGACTTCAGTCAGGCATTGAAGTAGTTCAGTGTTGACCGAGTCACTCAGGAATTTCAGTCATGATCGGACATTTAGTTCCAGCCGACTAACAATGATTTATATTCTATAATTAATTGGTTATATGAGGCTGAGTGAATTGTGATTTATTATTTAGAAGTATATTCAAGCCGACTTGATAGGGCTTATCATATATATGAAAGGTCAAGTTTTGATAGAAAGTGTGAGTGTGTAAAAGTGGAAGAGAAGTAGAAGTGTGGAATTCTATGACATGAAGAGTGAAGGAAAAATTAGATAGGATTCTGATTGAGTACAGATCACTTGGAGCTGCAATAGAATATCTGATCAACAAGGATCCAATCATAATTAGAACATAGATCTGAATCAGCAAAGACAATTTCTTACACATACATGTCAATTCATTGTTACTCTCTAATAATTGTAGCAGTGATCTCAAATCTCTTAACAGAGTAGACTTAATAGTCTTTTTGTAAATCCTCTCACAAGGTAGAATTTCTATGTTGAAGTGTTGAATACCTCTAACAAGATCATTCTTCATAGGGTGATTAAATCCTTTAACAAGGTCACACCTAACAATGTGTTATTGTAACCTTTAACAGGGTTGGTTCCTAACAGAGCTCACTTCATAAGAGTGAAAAATAGTAACTAGTTACATTGGTGGTTTTTCCCATATTGGGTTTCCACATTAAATCTTGGTGTCACCTGTGTATATGTTATTTGTTTCATGTTTTATTTTTCTAAACTTAATCACTAAAGTAGAATTGCATTGGATATTTTAAAAATTTCTTTGACACCCGAGTTAATAGAAGAATATCTTAATTGACTGAGTAACAGTGTTAAAGTATTTAAGACATCTAAGGGACAAGGGATTTGTTTTGTATTAACTGATTCACCCCTCCCCTCTTAGTTACTCATCTCATTTCCAACAATTGGTATCAAAGCTTCAAGTGATTTCAAAGAAGGTTTCAAGACCTAAGATAAAGATTAGAGATGTCTTACAGAAGGGAGATCCCAAAGCTAAACAAAGACAACTTCCTAGCATGGAAAGAGTTGATGAAGCTACATCTATCTACTATCGGAGATGATGGTTTGTAATTTTCAGAAAGCAAATATGTGGAACCAACAAGGACTATGACTGTGGAACAGATGATGGAACAAAAGCTTCATAATATAATGATGATTGATATAGCTTCTTCACTCAGCTACTCAGAATTTGATGAAATCAAGGACTTCCCTACAACCTATGATATGTGGAAGAAATTATAGGACATTCATGGAGGAGATGCAAATGTAAAAAGAGCCAAAGAAGAAAGTCTAAGAGGACAATTTGACCAGATGAAAATGAAAGAAGGAGAAGACATTACAAGATACAGTGAAATAATCAAGAAGATTGTGAGTGCCATCAGAGCTGCAAGTGGAATAATTGAAGATACAACAGTGGTCAGCAAGGTACTAGGAACTTTACTTCCTAGCTATGCTATTAGAGTTTCAGCTATTGAAGAGATGAGGTACAATAAGGATATAACTCTCGATACATTAGTGGAAAGGCTTACAACTTTTGAGCTGAACAACTTTGAAAATTACTCTCCTAGCTCTAGCAATATTGAGTCTGCATTCAAAGATAAATTAAAACTTGGTAAGAAGGATAGATACTCAAAATGGAAGAAGAATGAAAGTGAAAGTGATGATGAATCTGATGATGAAGATCTTGACATCATTGAAGCATTACTTGCAAGCAGAGTTGCAAAAGGAAAATACAAAGGAAAGATACCATTGATTTGTTTTCATGCAATGAGGTTGGTCACATTGCTACAAAGTGTCCCAACAAAGAAGACAAAGATGAGAAATTTTTTAGAAAATTCAAAAACAAGAAAGATTTCAAGAACTACAAAAGCTACAAGGATAAAGGTAAAAAGTATTGTTATATTGCTAAATATTCTGATAGTGATGAAGAAGAAGATGAAATGGTTTATATTGCTATTAAGGATGAGTCAGATGAAAATGCAACACTTTTCTCACACATCAGTAAAAATGACACATGGATAATTAATAGTGGTTGTTCTCATCACATGACTGGTGATAAGAAAAAATTTGAACATCTTGAACACTATGATGGTGGGAGTGTCAGTTTTGGGAATGATGAACCTTGCCTTGTAAGAGGAAAAGGTTGCATTACTTTGATAGAAGGAATCAAATGTGATAATGCTTATTGGGTTGAAGGATTGAGGGGAAATCTACTCAGAGTAGCACAGCTGAACAACATTGGATTCAAGGTAGAATTCATGAATGGTAAGGCCAAGCTCCTGGATGGTA
This sequence comes from Thuja plicata, assembly GCA_018584345.1. NCBI lineage: Eukaryota > Viridiplantae > Streptophyta > Pinopsida > Cupressales > Cupressaceae > Thuja > Thuja plicata. The sequence goes on along the minus strand of MU225706.1, from coordinate 2,075,059 downwards.
AAGGGAACCTAGTCGGGACTGGCAGGCAAACAAAAGGTAATGTATTCTATCTTGATCTCACTGAAGGTTCATGATTTATTGCACAAGTAGAAGAAAGTTGGTTATGTCATAAAAGGTTGTGTCATGTAAATTTTGATAATCTAGTAAACATAAGCAAGAACAAAAGAGTCATATGTATTCCTATTTTGAAGAAACCCGAGTTAACAATATGCAAACAATGTCAAATTGGAAAGATGAGCAAGACAAGTTTCAAAAGAAAGAATTACAAGACTGATGAAGTCTTGGAATCGGTACATACTGACCTTTGTGGACCAATTGGAACAACAAGCTATACTGGAGAGAATTATTTTATTCTATTTGTTTGATGATCATTCCAGAATGATGACTATCATGTTTCTCAGAGACAAATCAAAAGATTTTTAGAAATTCAAATGGTATCTTGCAAGATTTGAAAATGAAACAAGAAAGAAACTAAAATGCCTAAGATCTGACAGAGGAGGAGAATTGATAAGTAGGAGGAGGAGAATTCATTTCTAATGAGTTCAATGAATTCTATAATGAGAGAGGAATCAAAAGATAGGTATCTACCCCTTGTACACCACAACAAAATGGAATAGCAGAAAGAAGAAACAGATTCATTATAGGTTGTGCCAGAACCCTAATGATTGAAAAGAATGCTACTGCCAAATACTAGAAGGAGGCCATCAACACTACAATGTTCACCTTGAACCGAGTTCAACTGAAGAAAGGTAGTAACCATACACCTTTTGAATTATGGTATGGCTATAAACCTAATGTTCATTATTTCAAAGTATTTGGAAGTAGATGCTACATCTTGAAAGAAGCAAGAAATGGAAAATTAGATGCAAAAAGTGATGAAGGAATATTCCTAGGTTACTCATGTAAAAGTAAAGCATACAAATGTCTGAATCTTACTACTCATAAAGTCATAGAAAGTGTACATGTCAAGACTGATGAGTTTGTAGAAAAATGTGAAGAGAAGAGAAATAAAGAGCCTGAAGACTACAAGAAATTTGTGTATCATGAACCTGATATTATACCTATGACTCAAGCAATGGTGATTGGATAGAAGAAATGTCAACCACTAAATATACTAGCACAAATTGTGCAACTTGAGCTGCTGGTAGAAGAGACCAAGTCATAGACAGAGGGAACCGAGTTTTAGACAGAGGAACTTGAGTCACATAAAGTGGAACCCAAGCATCAGACAAAATAACATGAAAGAATGTTTGAGAATGACAGACCTAGTGGATCAAGTCCAGAATCTAGACTGAAGGATCTAGTACTTTCAAAATATGTTAGAAGGCATCATGCACCTGAGAAAATAATTGGAGATCCAAAAGAAGAAGTAATGACAAGGAAAAAACTCAAAGGTACATGTTTACTAAGTGAATTTTAACCTAAAATTGTTAGAGATGCATTAAATGATGAAAGTTGGATAGAGGCATTGAATGAAGAAATTGAGCAGATTGAGAAGAACAAAACTTGGAATCTTGTGCCTAGGCCAAAGGACAAGAATGTGATTGGAACCAAGTGGGTTTTTAGAAATAAGATTAATGAAAATGGTAAAGTTTCTAGAAACAAGGCCAGACTAGTTTGTAAAGGATGTGAAATCTGAATTTCTGAATGGAATCCTAGGAGAAGAAGTCTACATTAAACAACCTGAAGGATTTGTTGATCCTAGCAGAAGGAATATGGTTTGCAAGCTGCACAAAGCATTGTATGGACTGAAGCAATTGCCCAGAGCCTATTATGAAAGACTGTATAGCTATATAGTAAGTATTGGATTTCACAGAACCAATGATAACAGTAGTCTGTACATCAAAGAAGGACCACAAAACAAAATACTGTTAGCAGAGATATTTGTTGATGACATATTATTCACTGGTTATCATGACCTATGCAAAGCATTCTCTGTTGCTATGAGTAAATAATTTGAGATGTTTATGTTTGGTGAGATCAAATTCTTTGTTGGATTACAAGTACATCAAATGAAGGATGGTGGGTGTGTGCAAGAAGATGAGTCCACTTGAGGCGGAACTTTTTAACTTAGTCATTTTCCTAAAATTGTACTTTAAGAAACAGGGTGACATTTTTTAAAAGTGGGGAGACGTTTAGATTCAGGACCCTGAGCCTTCATTCAAATCATCACCTTATAAGAGAGGGGGTCCCAAGGCTAAACGGGGTCACACTTGAAATGGGGTGACATTTGAAATGCTACCCCGTTCCAGAATGGGGTGACATTTCATACGTGACCCCGTTTCAAAAACTATATAAATTTTTTTTGACACTTTTATTGTCATTTTCAGCTAGCGCAATCCTGGTCCAGAGCTTTACCCCATTTTTTTAGAGCCCAAATTCCTTCAGGTGATGATGTTTTCAACATTTTTTAAGTTTTATTTTCACTTTTTTAAATTTTTTAGTAGTTTTAACTATTTTTCTATCATATTTGTTGTTTTTTCCCTTCAGAGTTGCAGCTCTTCAGTTGCCATCTACACCACCTCTATGTCTTCATTTTCCATCTACACCACTTGCACATAGGTCTTTTTTTAATATATTAAGTTTAATTATTGTTTTTATTATTTTTTTAATAGTATTTATTGTTATTTTTATTATGAAAAATGTAATGTATGTCAAATTTATTTAATCAATTATTGTACGTAAATGTTAAAATTAGTTAAGTAAATGTATTTATTTTTTTCTTGTAATTAGCATATATATATCGTAAAATGTACAATAGAAAATTTAAAAAAATGAGAAACCCACACCACATACCTAAAACACATAACTTGTAATTTTTTAACTTTAAAATTTTAACACATAATAGAAACCCTAGTACCTATGAATGGGTCCTCCCACCCCTTAAGACCCCTTTAGATGCATTAAAGGCTCTTAGGACCTATTATGTACCCTTTAGATGGATGCATTGTTTAGATGTACATAATGTAGATGGATATCCAAATGTACTGGATACACATGATTTAGATGGATGCATGTGCGATGTTTCTTAGATGTCAAAATTAGTTTAATAAATGTATTTAATTTGTTCTTGTATTTAGTATATATATAGATGTAAATTTGGTTGTATTTTTTTTCTAAAAATGTATAAACCACACATGTACAATAGAAAACTAAAACAAATGAGAAACCCACACCACATACTTGAAACACATAACTTGTAATTGTAACCTTAAATTTTTAACACATAATAGAAACCCTATTATGTATCTTAATGGATCTTAAGGGGTCACAGGATCTATTATGACCCCTTAGTACTTATGAATGGGTCCTACCACCCCTTAAAACTACTTTGGCCCCATTAAAAGCCCTTAGGACCTATTACGTACTATAAGGGGTCATAAGACCCATTAAGGACTTCAAGTTTCTTTATGACCCCTCAACATTAACTGGAAAACCCCACAACCTATTAGAAACCCTAAGGGTTTCTATGACCTATTTATGACCACTTAGGATCAATTTTTACCCCTTAGGCCCTATTTTGTATCTTAATGGGTCTTAAGGGGTCACATGATCTATTATGACCCCTTAGTACTTATGAATGGGTCCTATCACCCCTTAAGACTACTTTAGCCCCATTAAAAGCCCTTAGGACCTATTACGTACCATAAGGGGTCATAAGACCCATTAAAGACTTCAAGTATCATTATGACCTCTTAACATTAACTAGACAACCCCACAACCTATTACAAACCCTAAGGATTTCTATGACCTATTTATGACCACTTAGGATCAATTTGTACCCCTTAGGACCTATTATGTATTTTAATGGGTCTTAAGGGGTCACAGGATCTATTATGACCCCTTAGTACTTATGAATGGGTCCTACCACCCCTTAAGACCACTTTGGCCCCATTAAAAGCCCTTAGGACCTATTAGGTACCATAAGGGGTCATAGGACCCATTAAGGACTTCAAGTTTCTTTACGACCCCTTAACATTAACTAGGTAGCCCCACAACCTATTACAAACCCTAAGGATTTCTACGACCTATTTATGACCACTTAGGATCAATTTGTACCCCTTAGGCCTTGTTATGTATCTTAATGGGTCTTAAGGGGTCACAGGATCTATTATGAACCCTTAGTACTTATGAATGGGTCCTACCACCCCTTAAGACCACTTTGGACCCATTAAAAGCCCTTATAACCTATTACATACCATAAGGGGTCATAAGACCCATTAAGGACTTCAAGTTTCTTTATGACCCCTTAACATTAACTAGTCAACCCCACAACCTATTACAAACCCTAAGGGTTTCTACGACCTATTTATGACCACTTAGGATCAATTTGTACCCCTTAAGGCCCTATTATGTATCTTAATGGGTCTTAAGGGGTCACATGATCTATTATGCCCCTTAGTACTTATGAATGGGTTCTACTACCCCTTAAGACCACTTTGGCCCCATTAAAAGCCCTTAGGACCTATTACATACCATAAGGGGTCATAAGACCCATCAAGGACTTCAAGTTTCTTTACGACCCATTAACATTAACTAGGCAGCCCCACTACCTATTAGAAACCCTAAGGATTTCTACAACCTATTTATGACCACTTAGGATCAATTTGCACCCCTTAGGCCCTATTATGTATCTTGATGGGTCTTAAGGTGTCACAAGATCTATTATGAACCCTTAGTACTTATGAATGGGTCCTACCACCCCTTAAGACCCCCTAGGAAGCATAAGGAACCCAAAGGTATCATAGGAGCTTTTATGACCCCTTAGGATCAATTCACACCCATTAACTCCTATTATGACCCCTTAGCTCCTAGTATGACCCTAAACCCTAAACCCTAAACCCTAAAGATCAATTCACCCCTTAGGATCAATTCACACCCCTTAGATCCTATTATGACCCCTTAACATTAATTAGTGAACCCCACAACCTATTACAAACCCTAAGGAATTCTACAAACTATTTATGTACACTTAGGATCAATGGATCTTAATGCGATGTTTCTTAGATCTTTATGTATGGATCTTTAGATGGATGCATTTTTTATATGGTTAATGTATGTATTTACTATCATGCATTAATGCAATGATGTTAATTATTAATGTAATGACACTAATTTATGCAAATGTACTAGTATTAGAAAAAATAAGATAAAGAGCAAGGAAATTGTTTAATCTAAGAGTTAGGTTTAAGAAGTGATACCATGAATAACGCAAAACTAGGTGCATACACCAAAATACAATTAGGCAAGGAGACAATATTTTGAAGGGGGAAAAGCGAAAACAAACCCCCGTGATAATATTATGAATGGGAAAAAATGCCTAGAGAGAGAGAGAGAGTGAGCTATGCTCTTACAATGATATTCAAGAAGAAGTGAAGAATTGTGTCTAATGTGTGTGTATGAGAGAAAGAAATCCATCTCTTTAATAGAGAGGTGAGGAGGGAGTTACATTGTAACTCCCATTTCTATAGATGCCACATGTCATAAGTGTGTGAGCCAAGTGTAGGATTCCTCATAAGGAGGAATATCTAAGAATAAAAAAGGATACCTTGGTTTATCCTAGTAAATATAAAAACCAAGGAAAGAATAATTCTAACACCCCCCTTTAATCTTTACTTGGGGGTTTACAATCAAAGGGTGTTAAACCCAAATTTGTACAATAAATCTGGAATTTCTCTCTAGAAAGAGGCTTTGTTAAAATATCTGCAACGTAATCTTCTCCTTTGCAGAAAAGGAGGGACACTTGTCTGTCTTGAATGTGTTCTCTGATGAAGTGATGATGGAGAGCAATGTGCTTTGATCTTGCATGATAAACTAGATTCTTTGCTAAGGTAATTGCTCTTTGATTATCACAGCATAAAGGTGTGGGATCATGCTGAGGTAAGCCCAAGTCTGTAAGTAATCTTCGAAGCCATAGTGCTTCTTTAGAGGCAGTAGTACAACCTTTAAATTAAGCCTCGGGAGAACCCAATGAAACTGATTGTTTCTTTTTTCTTTTCCAATAAATTTTACCCGAACCAAGGAAAAAATAGTAACCACTAGTGGATCTCCCATCATTGGGGTCACCTCCTAGATCTGAATTAGTATAACCTTTAAGAGTAAAATCAGCATTAGCATCATAGAATAAAGCATAATTCGGAGTACCTTTAATGTACCTTAAGATTCTTTTAGCAACTTTTAAATGAGACTGTTGAGGTTTAGACATGTATCTAGAAACTAAGCCAAAAGCATAAGAAATGTCAGGTCTAGTAAGGGTAAGATAATTTAAACTTCCTACTAGTTGCCTATAAAAATTAGCATCAACATAAGGAGTGTTAGTATCATTTTCCAATTTAGTGCCTAAATCACAAGGAATAGAAACATCATTAGTAGAAGTCATGTCAAATCTTTGTAAGAGATCTTGAGCATACTTAGATTGAGAAACAAATATACCTTTAGAGGTTTGCCAAATTTGCATACCTAAGAAGTAGTGCAAGATGCCTAAATCTGTCATTTGAAAGTTTTGATGAAGTTGAAATTTAATTTCAGAAAGTAAAGGAGTAGAGCTAGAGGTAAGAATTAAATCATCAACATATAAGATAATGATAACAATGTGATTTTTAGTATGTTTTATATACAAGTTTGGATCATTTTTACTTCTATCAAAACCTTGAGAAATGAAGAAAGAATTAATTTTAGAGTATCATTCTCTAGGAGATTGTTTTAAACCATAAATAAACTTCTTTAGTTTGCAGACTAAATGTTCATTACCTTGTTGAATAAAACCAGGAGGTTGAGACATATAGATTTCTTCATGTAAATCACCATTTAAGAAAGCACTTTTAACATCCATTTGGTGAATAGG
>MU225706.1:1956287-2063892 GCA_018584345.1 Thuja plicata | reverse complement strand
AGGGGTGTTAAGCAACGAAGAAGAGGTGGTAGAAGATGAAAAGAACAGTGGTGGCAGCGGTTGAGGTGAAGAAAAAGTGGGTCGCGCGAGTAGAGGGCGGCGGTGAAATGGGAGAGCAAAGGTCAAAATAGCACGGTAGAAACAATAAGGTGGTGGCAGTGGGTAGAAATAGCTGGTGTAGGTTAGGAAAAAAAAATGCAGCAGTGGGGAGAAGGTAGATTGGGGTGCCGACAGAGAAGATCAAACATGATAAAAAAACTAACAACGATAAAAGAAAGAAACAAAGAAGGAATTCTAAAGACAGAAAATAGGTCGATCTTGTAAAGATAATACTACAGCGTGCATGCAAAGAAGGAGAAATGAACGATGATGGCTACAAAAAAAGAATACACTGCTATAAAATGAAGAGCAGAAATAGGAAGAACTAACATGTAAAACCTAAAAATTGACATGCAATGCATGCAAAGTAATAAAGGAGAGAATATTTAGGCATAGAAGAAGGCTTTAGCATGCAAAAAATGCATGCAAACAAGGAGAACCTTTTAAAAAGGCAATTAATAGTGCAAGTAACCGATATATAGGAGTAATGATAGCAAATCTGAAAGAGAAATATTCTATACATGTAGCACCCGAATTTAGAAATAAATGATTGCAAACGAAAGAAAATACTATACAATATTTGAATCTATATAATATTAGAATTAAAAAGCTTTTGAATTTTTAAGTTCTTTTGAAATATTTGAGAATAACAAATGTATATAAAAAATTTGATTATAAAGTAATTTTTGTTATACTGTAATATTAAATTTGATTATAGAATTAGGATTTTTTAAAAAAAATTAAGCAAAGATATAAGAAAATTAACTTAGGGAGAAGAGAAAAAAAACTTCCTCAAACAAAGTCTTCGGATTTGGAGTGCACCAAGATATGGTAGCCCCTTAACTTGAAAAACTCAAAAGATGATTAAACCAACCTGCTCTGATACCATATTAGAAAAAATAAGATAAAGAGCAAGGAAATTATTTAATCTAAGAGTTAGGTTTAAGAAGTGATACCATGAATAACGCAAAACTAAGTGCATACACCAAAATACAATTAAGCAAGGAGACAATATTTTGAAGGGGGAAAAGAAAAAAATAACCCCCGTGATAATATTATGAATGGGCAAAAATGCCTAGAGAGAGAGAGAGAGAGAGTGAGCTATGCTCTTACAATGATATTCAAGAAGAAGTGAAGAATTGTGTCTAATGTGTGTGTATGAGAGAAAGAAAGCCATCTCTTTAATAGAGAGGTGAGGAGGGAGTTACATTGTAACTCCCATTTCTATAGATGCCACATGTCATAAGTGTGTGAGCCAAGTGTAGGATTCCTCATAAGGAGGAATATATAAGAATAAAAAAGGATACCTTGTTTTATCCTAGTAAATATAACAACCAAGGAAAGATTAATTCTAACAACTAGATATACATGATGTAGATGAATGCATGTGTGATGTTTCTTCTAGATGTTTATGTAAGGATGTTTATCTATGTATGCATTATTTAGATGGTTAATGTATGTAATTATTATCATATACGTATGTAATTTTATTTCAATTATATGTGCAGGGTATATTTTGTGCATATCATCATGGATGATTTTAATATCGATTATTTGATTAATCATGGTCCAGATCGTCCATCTCCACCCCCACCGCCACCCCCCACCCCCACCTCCTCCACCTCCACCAAAACCCAATCTAAATGATTTTGAACACTTCAAAGCGTTAGTTGAAGAGAATATTAATTCTACACTTGGACACATTGATTCTCTTATAAACCAACCATTTTTTCCTCCACATGTGCACCGATACATTGCTACAATGTAAAGCATTGTAGATTCTGTGAGATCCATTGATGGGGATCTCAATGGCAATAATTCTTGGAGAGAGGAGATGAGGCAATATTATGCCGATGGCCTCTCATACCAACAAATCAATGAGTTAAAAATCACAAGGGACACAATTGCTCCATATTTCATTGACCCAAAAACACATGAGCCCATCCATAATAAAAAATGCATTTCCATGAGGTGGTGTAGACACGATGGAATGGTTAATAATTTTTGGAATCATTGGTGGATGTGTTTTGATCACCCCTCCAATGCAAACCAAGAAGTGCCTTTTTATTTTTTGAAAAAATTATATATTGAGTTTGTGTTGGGTAGAAAACCCAACTACTTTGATATTAGATATTTCCAGGGGGTCAGTCTTGGCATGCCTCAAAATAGGCAAGGAGTCATGATTGACCCTAGGAGACCCGTGCCACCCATACCTCTCTTGGATCCTCCACCACCTATATTACATGTTACATTTTATCATCAGTCCATGGTCTCAGTGCTTAGATCATTGAGCCAATTGACTACTAGCCTCAAGGAGCAGTCCACAAACATTGCAAGTCCCGTAGCAGAGCCTCATCTCTACATGAATTGCAATGAGATGTGTTATGATCATATGCCTCAGCAGGGCGAGGCTACTTCTTCATTACATGGAGTATCACATCAATTTTGATCATATGTGGAAATGCTCACTGCTAGAGACTATCCTCTCGATCACGAGGATCGATAGGTACAAATATGTTCTCACCTATATTTTTTTTAATTTAATTTGAACACATGTACACAATTTTTATGTTTTTAGATCATGTGCAATATGAATTTAATTTATTCAAAATACATGTATGTATGTGCTTGTGAATAGACTATGGGTGAAGAACCATCAAGATCAACACTAGATGGGATAATTCTTTCCTCGATGCCTGTTGGCACATCTGATGAGGTATAATTAGAGAAATTAAGAGATTAGTGAAGTAAATTTTTTATTTTTCCTTCAATTAAGTCTTAAATAAACCCGTACATTTCTAAAAAAAATGTGTTGTAAAACAAGGGGGTCATGATCCACTGAGAGACACTATGCCCAGTGGTCCACCACTGTCCTTTGTATTGGATGCCGAGCCACCAGAGGTAATTTACTATCACAATTTATCACAATTTGAGTAGATTAAACATTGAATTCATGTATATATATTAGAGTAGATTAAACATTGAATTGATGCATATTTTATATTATATACACTTTATGTTTTATGTTGTACGAACACTTGATACTAGGACACTTGATATTTTATGTTATGGACACTTGATATTTTATATTATACACACTTGATGTTTTATGTTACGAACACTTGATTTTAGACACTTGATATTTACATGGGTTTTATGTTATGGACACTAGATTTTAGACAATTTATATTTACATGGGTTTTATTTACATGCTTTATTTGATGGAAAATCTATGTTTATATCTATTGTATACAATTTGAACATTACAATAAAATGACAAAAAGAACAAGATATAAGACAATGTGAAAATTAAAAGCTTCTCGATATTCAAGATAGAATGGATGAACACGTCCTTGGTAGTTTTAATAATAAAAAAATATAGGTCTGTGCAATAATAAAAATATTTAGGTCATCAACAAAATGACATCATTATAGACCTAAAATAAAATGGAACTAACAACCTGCAACAATAGAAAATTATTTAATAACTAAAATTATGTGGACATGGTAAATATGAAGCCAAAAGAATTTACAAATTTAACTAAACTTAACTAAAATTTTGTGAACATAGTAAATTCAACTACAAATTAATGTTTGTGAGTATGTAAATGTAATACCATCATACTTACCATATTTAAGTTGATGACGTTCATTAAAATTTCTTCAAACAAAATGGTGTCGCTAGTGACCTGAAGCAAAATTCAACTAGCAACATGCAATAATAGGAAAAAAAATTAATAAACTTAACTAAAATTTTGTGAACATAGTAAATACGAAGCAAAGTTCAACTACAAATTAATGTTTGTGAGTATGTAAATGTAATACCATCATACTTACCATATTTAAGTTGATGATGTTCATTAAAATTTCTTCAAACAAAATGGTGTTGCTATGGACCTGAAGTAAAATTTAACTAGCAACATGCAATAATAGGAAAAAATAATAATAAAATTAACTAAAATTTTGTGAACTTAGTAAATACGAAGAAAAATTTAACTACAAATTATTTTTTGTGAGTATGTAAATGTAATACCATCATGCTTACCATATTTAAAAATAATGTTCATTAAAAGTTCTTCAAACGAAATGGTGTCGCTATATACCTGAAGCAAAATTCAACTAGCAATATGCAATAATAGAAACAAATTTAATAAGTAACTACAATATTTTGGAAAACATAATTATGAAATCAAGAACACGTACTTAAGGGGATAGATAAAATGATGGATTGCAAGGATATCTTAAGGGGAAGTCTTAAGGGGACATCTTAAGGGGTGCACAAATTGGGTTGACTTAAGGCGACGTCTTAAGGGGATATGTTAAGGGGTGCAAAAATTGGGTTGACTTAAGGGGATGTCTTCAGGGGAGAATAAATTGGGTTGACTTAAGGGGACATCTTAAGGGGAAGTCTTAAGGGGATATCTTAAGGGGGAAGTCTTAAGGGGATATCTTAAGGGGAAGTCTTAAGGGGATGTCTTAAAGGGATATCTTAAGGGGATATCTTAAGGGGTGCAAAAATTGGGTTGAATTAAGGGGACCTCTTAAGGGGATGAAAGTATTTAAATAGATATATACACATGTATACTTACTTGTATTTTAATAGATATATACCAAGGTATCAAAAAATTCATAAATACACATTTATACTTACTTGTGTTTTAACTTATTCCATTGTACCACAAGCCTCAATTTTATACAATGCATACATAATAATATTATGACATGTTAAGGTGATGTAAAAATGAAATAAATTATATATGAACTTATCAAAAATTCTATAAGTACACATATATCTAAATACATGTATATACTTATTCCATTGTACCATCTGCATCCTCTCTTTTCTGCAGTGCATCTATAATCATCTCATGTTCTTCCATAGAAATCAACCACGACTCTTTCTTAAATGGTCTCCCATGATATCTCGATAGATTTATATTAGTTTCCAAAAGAAAATGTTAGTAGTGTATAATCTTCTTATGTTTTTCATAGTCTTCGAATGCAGGCAAACCATTCTTCCTTGTTAGCTATTTTTGTAAGCAGGTGCCAACAACCACCACTGAACCTGTAGGATAATGAAAGCCATCATCATCTTCTCTAGGTTGTACTAACTTATGTTTGGTCTCAATGCATCTAGCCAAACAATACTCTATTTCCTCTTCATTGTTCTTAGGTGCAACAACAACATACACATGTCCTGCAAATTGAAATATAAATTGAGAATAATTAAATTACCATATATTTTAATTGCAAAAAAAACCTTATACCAATATTTGAATTCATATATAAATTGATATAGAAAATACAATTACCCTCTTGTATAAGATCTGAAAGATGATTGTAGTCCTTTGATGCAAATATTTCATCATTGTCTTCAAGTGTTGTTTCATTTTTCTCATATGTTTGATCAGGTGTTAGCGATCTTTGCTTCCACTCTTCGACCCATTCTTTATTCTCGCAAGAATTCCAATCACCTGAAATACAAAATTGACAAAAACATGCAAGCTCCCTTGTCCACAAAGTCCATGTGCTTGCATCTGAACTTTTAAATGAATGCCATGATGATGATCCACTAATTGTCTGATAGTCAGGTGTATGTGGAATGTCATTTTCGTTAATTAAAGAAAAATATTGTTTAATTGTATGGTTCTCGTTTGATGCTATAGATAATCTTGAATTGCACCAATCCACAATAGCGTGTGCATCTTTAAATTGAGCTACATCCTCAAATTTTAATTGATCTCTAGCCAAAATTGTCTTCACACATGCACCAGCTCCATCATGTTCTCCATTACCACGTCCAACTTCAAAAAAACTCCATATATGTGGTATATTTGTTTCCTTGTGAACCCTACTAAGACAATAAAAAATTCGAGCATTCTTAAATTGACCCATACAATTATCAGACCATATGAGATGTTCTATCATGTGGATTTCTCATTCTCTTAAATTAATATAAAATTTGTCAAAACAATGTTGAACAAACTCTACTGAGTGCATCCGATTATAACTTAAATAGAAATGATACTCCCTCACGATTCTTCTATCATCCTCTGTACTATCATGTGCATGTCTATAAACAATATGAACAAACATAGACACTTGGATTGAATTGTAGTACTGGTCTTGAGTTTCCTCTTGTGGAGCAAGAGTATAATTTTTTGCAAAGTCAACCACTGATAGTATAGTACCAATTGGAAATGTATTTCTACATGTGAGGAATTGACCATCGAGCCATCTAGCATATTGAGAGTGTTTCACGTATTTTAGAACAATCTTACTCTTGAATTATAAAATGAATGCATGTACTCTAAGTTTTTGTGTGATTAATTCGCATCTCTTTCCAAATTTTCCATCTTTTAGAGGATACTCAATATTCTTAAATATTTTAACATTCACTAATTGTTGTCCAAAATTGTTTTCACTAATTTCATGCATGCAATGTCCAATTAATGAAAAATTTCCACAACTAGTGCATTGTCTAGAAATACATGAATTTAAGAAAAATATTTCCCCATTTGATCTTTCACAAAAAAAACTTGCTACAAAATCCTTGATTGTCTCAGGTGGTATATTAATGTCACAATTCTCCGTAATCTTTTTATCATGTAAACTACATCGTATATATCAAAAAACATCATAGTGATAACAAAATTGAACATGTGTTTTGCAATAACAAGATATTCTTTGCTTATTGATTTTCACATCCCAAGGCTTGAATTTTTCAAATGATCTTTGACTAAGAGCAATTTTCCCAGGTAACACAGCCTCATCTAAAAATTTCTTATAAAATTCAGTTTGTGTTGTGTCTAATAAGTGTTTTGGATGAGGATCATGAACTTTATACCCCACTCTTAATTTCAAAACATCTCTTGCATTAGATGAAACCCTTGTATTATCATGCCAATACTTTTCAAGCAATGATTTGATTTCAGGACTCATGTTCATGTCAGATCATGGGAGTCTACCACTAAAACTCTAACATTGGTTAATTGGATCATTTTAAATAGTTGATCTTCTCCTTGCTTCTCTTAGCACTGTTTTAAGATGCATGTTTAAAATTCCACTAATCATTTTAACCATTTTTTTATGCAAAGTGTTTTTATTGACTATAGTAGTTGTTATGACTCGTCGTGCTGCATTGATATATTTTGATCAACTCTTTTTTCTAGTAGATTGAATGACACTAGCAACAGTAGATATAACATGTTTAACAGATAAATCTTTTGTATTTTGTTTTACTTTAATGCCTAGTATTTTCATTAATTTTCTCATTTTCTACATTCTCATCAATTGAATCACAAGTTGACATTGAAATGTTAATTTTTTCTGATAGAAAAATTCTTTGTATATTTTATTAGCATATTTCTCTATCTACGTCGAAGAAAGCTTAACAAAAAGACCATTCAAAATATTACTTTCAATATGTAAAAAGTATTTTTCATTTTCATTTAGGAAAGGAATTTCATTGCTCTTTGCATCAACATTAGGAAGATTTTCATTTGCATCAACATTAGGAGGATTTTCATTTACATCAACAAAAGGATTTTCATTTTCAATGACATTAGGAGGATTTTAATTTGCATGAACATTATGAGGATTTTCATTTGCATCAACAAAATGATTTTGATTTTCAACAACATTAGGGATATTTTTGTTCACAACAACAAAAGGCTCTTCATTTTCAACAACAATAGGGGGATTTTCATTTTCAAATTCTCTAAGTTGAAAAATATGATTAGGCCTCATTGACTTAATTTCATCTCTAGAATATGAAAGTAATTAGTTTCTATAAATATTATCATCTATTATGATAGGTTGAGTATCATTCAATGTTGAAGTCAAATATGTACCCGAAACATCACTACAAGGTGCATTCAATGAAATGCTTGCATTCACCTCTTTCATATTTGCATCTTCTGCATCCATTATATCTCCCATGGTATCTTTAATGTTTGACTCTTCAATTGTTGTGGATCTAGAAGCTTCATTTCTATTCATTTCGTGAATCCTTATTCTTCTATCTCTTTGATGTTCAGCCTCTTTCTCTTTCTCCAATTGAATTTCCTCGTCAGTCATAACCCTCCTTTATTTCTTCTTTTGACGTTGTTTATATCCCATGATTAGTAATTGAATTCAATCACAAGAGTGTCTTTAATAGTTTAAACTTGAAAAAAATTGTTCAATATGCTCCCAATGATTGATGCCTTCAAATGGAGAATATAATAGTTAATAAACAATGCAAAAACTGTCTAAAACCTGCACAGTCGATCGTTGTCGACCATACTTCGAGTAAAAGATTGTTGATGAAGTAAAAAAACATAGCAGATTTAAAAAAATGGTCGAATATGAGACAGGGTGATGTTATGAAATGGGGTGACATATCAAAAATGAAATTTCACCCCATTTCATAACGTCACCCCGTATTGTTTTAAACCAATTTCCAACGGCTATGAAATGAGACAGGGTGACGTTATGAAACAGGGTGATGTTTCATTTTTAAAATGTCACCCCATGTTATAACGTGACCCCATGTTCTAAAATTGAAAATTTCCTTGCCAAAAGTGGTTCGGGTTTAGCTTTGGGAAAGGCTTGGTCAACTGACCCTTGACTTTGGATCTGGTTTGACCTCAATGTTGAAGGCCATGTCCATATATAGACACAAAACTCACTTTAGCCTCAAATTGGATTGAGTTTTCTGAGGAATTTTTTTACAAAAAAACCCCAGTATAGATAAGACAATGAAGATTCATAATATGTAATTTTTTATTAAATTTGATTAATATTTCTATTTTTCAATCATTTTGTACTAAAATAGGTCTATAGAAAAGAGAATACAAGCTTTTTTGTAATTTTAATAACTTTTTTATTTTAAAGTTTATTGAAAAATAAATTATATGACATCACACTACACATAATTCTACACATTTAATTTATTTTTTATAAAAAAATCATATGTTTAGGGCAAATCATGCTTGTCGTACACGATGTTTTATAAATGATTGAGCCCAATATATAATTAATAAAAACAATATTTAACATAAAAATATGGAAAAATATTCTCATCAATCTTAAATGAGTTACTTACCATTTTCCAAAAGGGTTTAGATAAATAGTTTCATTTGAGTCTGATTTCGCTCGCCGTACACACACATGGTAGTCCTAAATGAGTGACTTTTAAAATGAGGGTTTTAGTAATCCCTATTGAAATTTGAAATTTATCATCTGGGTATTTTAAAAAATAACATATTTGGAAAGTAGGTTTTGAATCCTAAAATTTTATAATAGTGACTTTTTGGAAGATTCCATGTCTAAGTGCCTCAAATCTTTAGGTCAAATAGGACAAATTTGAAAAAACAGGAAAAATAGTTCCAGTTTTTGGCCAAAAAGTACTCAACTTCTTTTCGGCACCCTAGTATCTAGATTACTAAATCAAAATATATCAAGGAGATACTTAAGAAATTTGGTATGGAAGATTCCAAACCTGTTGGAACACCCATGTGTATTGGACATAAATTGTCTAAGGATGATTCAAGAGAGGTAGATCAGACCAACTACAGATCCATGATTTGAAAATTGCAATATGTTGTTCACACCAGACCTGATATTGCATTGGTAGTTGGTATTATTGTAATATTTTCAGCTAATCCTAGAGACAATCATCTAATGACAATCAAAAGAATTATGAGATATTTGAAGGGTACTGAAGACTATGGTTTATGGTATAAGAAAGGTGGAAGATTTTATTTAAAAGCATTCCCTGATGTTGATTGGACTAGAAGTGTCGACGATAGGAAGAGCACCAGTGGTGGAGCTTTATTTATTGGAAAGAGGATAGTGTCTTGGATTAGCAAGAAATAGAATTGTATCTCTCAGTCTACAATAAAGGCAAAATATGGTGCTACAGCAGTGAACTGCTCAAACATCATATGGATCAAGAAGTTGTTGTGAGGAATGAAGGAAGAAGTAAAAGAACCAGTTATTATCTACTGTGACAACACCAGTGCCATTAAAATTTCAAAGAATCCTATGATGCACACCAAAAAAAAGCATATAGAAATAAAGTATCATTTTTTGAGGGAATTGGTATAGAATAAAGAAGTAAGGTTGGAATATGCGAATACCAAAGAACAAGTTGCAGACATAGTCACAAAACCTTTACCTAAGGATGCAATCTTGTATCTTAGAGGAAAGCTAGGGGTACTTCCCCTAACTAAAGCTCACTAAAATATGATTTAGTGATGCATCAACCCGAGCAATAGTGAAGATCTATCAGTTGATGTAGGTACATCAGAGCACATTGCAGATGAATTAGTACATTAAAGTACATTACAATTACAAAATGAAATAGTATTGACTATTGATATTTGAGAAGATGGAGTCTTTGGCATCTATTTTCAAAGAGGGAGAGTTTTCTATAATACATAAGAGGGAGATTTGGATGTCAAAGGGAGTTTTTGGATAAGAATCAGAATGAAGCTAAAGACATTAAAGAAATTTTTTTGTTGCTCTAAAATTCTTTGTATTATGACATGTTGTGTTGCCATCAATGCCAAAGTGGGAGATTGTTGAAGACAATTATTCAATTGTGTATTGTCAATGATGTTACACTTGTATTTGCACTTATGTAGTGATGTTACACAAATGTCTACATTTAGACCGAGCACAGTTGGTGAATAGAAGTAGTTGTACTAGTATTGATTGAGTTCAGTCAGGCATTGAAGAAGTTCAGTGTTGACCGAGTCACTCGGGAATTTCAGTCATGGTCGAGAATTCAGTGCCAGCCGACTAACAATGATTTACATTCTATAATTAATTGGTTATATGAGGCCGACTGAACTGTGACTTATTATTTAGAAGTATATTCAAGTTGACTTGACAATGCTTATCATATATATGAAAGGTCAAGTTTGGATTGAAAGGGTGAGTGTGTAAAAGTGGAAGAGAAGCAGAACTGTGGAATTCTATGAAATGAAGAGTGAAGGTGAAATAAGATAGGATTCTAATTGAGTACAGATCACTCGGAGCTGCAATACAATATCTGATCAGCAAGGATCCAGTCATAATCAGAACAAAGATCTAAATCAACAAAGATAGTTGCTTACATATATAGGTCAATTCATTGTTACTCTCTAACAATTATAGCAGTGATCTCAAATCTCTTAACAGAGTAGACTTAACAGTCTTTTTGTAAATCCTCTCACAAGATAGCATTTCTATGTTGAAGTGTTGAAGACCTCTAACAAGGCCACTCCTCATAGGGTGATTAAATCCTTTAATAGGTGTTGATAGGACTTTGTTACTGGTCTCATCAACAGATGATAAGTTGTCACCGAGTACTGGGGTACCGGCCAAATTTTCCTGTAAAGGTTATCCGGGGAATAAATTATTCGGGCCTTCAAGCACCTGAGTGTTGGGTCTTGACGATGCGGGGAGCTAAGTTGGGCAGGTGACTATTTTTTGGGGGGGGATATATGGTTTTGACTCATCTTCTCTGGGCATTTCAGTGATGGGTCGGGGATTCCTGCAAGAACGTTAAGTTAACCCAAAAAATAGCAAAAGATAGGCCAGAGTTAAGAGTTTTTTATTTCTACTTATAGTCATGCAACATATTTCCAACATCAACAATGCTCTAATAAAATATACTAAATACTGAATGCATATAGAACCAGTAGTTCATACATATTCAATAGCAAGGGGAAATGAGATCATTAATCTAACAAAACATCAGAGCAAAGGACATTAGAAATATACAACACAAAAGAGATTGCTAACTCAAAGATCAGAACATCAACAACATCATTGCTAGAAACTATTCTTCCTTCTTCATTAACAAAATGTTCCAGCATCACTGGTGTGTACATTAATGGCTCCAAGGGAGAATCTAACTACTAAAAACTACTGAGCATTGAGCTCCTGCAACTACTGAGAAATGAAAATGCTATTTTCTATTACTTGGACTGCAAAATCATCAATTTTTTTGACCCTTGAAACAAGGTCGGACTTATTAGTTATACACATAGTTTTCCCTAAAACTAACCTAATATAACTGTACACTCAACCATTAAAATATAATATCTGGTGTCCGGTACTACCTGCACCACTTACAATCACCTTGAAAAGAGTAGAGGTCTGACAAGACAGAGGAAGAAGACAAGAAGATAGGATGGAAGAATCGGCATTGAGAAGAGTGTCAGAGTAAGAATAGAAGAAATCCGATCTTCCCAGAGTTTGAGGCTACATGCCTCATTAATGCAAGATGCGGCTCACTATCTTCGATGCACCAGGTAGTTAATGCTAGAATGACACCTTGGGAAAATCACCTGTCAGAGCCAGCCATCTATCTGACATGCCTTATTAGGATCACCTACCTTCTGACCTCCTTTATTAACTACTTGAAAATGACTGGTCAGCTCTGGGGAACCTGGACATGGGTCATTGAAAGAATACAAAACTTTTCTATTCAGAATTCTAGAGTCTGGGAGCTTATGCTCAAAGAATAATGAATGTTCAAAAAATGCACCCTATGGGTGAAAATCTCCAGAGTCTAAAGAACTTTATTGTCCCTTGTTCTTGAATGCCTCCAAAATTTGGCCAATGCCATATTCATCTATGTCCTTGAAACTGTCCCCCCAGTCACTGATGATTCTAAAATTCTCTTCAATATCTCTGGCCTTGTCCCAAAATTCTTTGACTATCTTTACTGAGTCATGAGCCTGAAGCATCATCTTGGATATTCTTGACATTTGTCCTCCGTTGAAGTCTCTGGCAGACTGATACCGGGACTCCATGAACTCATCAACCTTACTGAGGATATAATCCTCTGGGGCACAAGTCCTGATGGTGAGGGGATCAAGTTGTTAAACCCTTCCAATGAATGCTTTATATAGGTTGAAAGGATACCAGACCACTGTGATCTTATCTTTTAAGGTCGTAACCAGTTGCTTGCTTACCTTGATTTTGAGGCCAATTTTGGAGTGCTGGGCCCGGAGGAATCCAAAGGGTTCTTCTCCCAAAATTTTGGCCTCTATGGTGCCTTCCTCCCTGAAGTTTATTACTTCTTCTAATCCGGTCCTCCACTCCTGATATTTCTCTAAGTCCCTTTCCCACGGGATGATGACAACATTTACCTAGCCCAAAAGATTGTTGATCAGGTAAAGGTCTGAGAGTGTTTCCTCTAGGAATTTCCTTACGACCTTGATCTATTCTGCGATCTACCCATCTACAGCCCATGCCTTCTTTTTCATGGCCCTAAGAGCATCCATGTCACCCTGCGGAAGTGGTGGTCTAGAGGTGGAGGCTTCTGAATGGATCTCAGCTAGTGGCTGTGTAAGCTTTGCAAGAAGCCCAAGGATATTTTCATTTTTCTCTCTTTCCTCCTTTAACTTTTGTGCCTATTTATCATATCGGGCTTTGACTACCTAGGTAGGCTCTCTCAGGAGGTCCAACTTACCCTTCTTATCTCTCCTCCCCAAAGGCAATTCTATAGCTGCATAGTCTTCGACCCTTATTGTTGCCACATCTGTATCTGAGGGAGGGATTGCAACTATTGCAATAGTATTTCCTTCTAAACTATTCTGGAGGGTATAGACGGTCTGGGCCTTCTTGGATTTTTAGCCTCTTGATTCTGGGCCATCATCTCAGCCAAGGAGAGGGTAACATGTGTTACCACCGGGGATTTTATTTTCCTAGATTCTACCATCCATTGTGGTGGTTGGGGTGGTCTTGCTACTAAGGCCTGAGTGTCAAGGCCTTCTTCAGAGTCTAGTGGTGTATGTCTGGTATCTATGATTGCATGAGACTCTTTCTCCTTTTCCTGTTCCCTGGAGTTTTCAGTGTCTTTTTCCCTAGTGGTGCTCTCTTCTATGGTGTCGAGGATCCCATCTCCACCAAAATTGGTATCATCTATATTACTAGGATTCTCCCCATCCTTTTCAGCATATGTTAAATCAATATTTGTATCTTCGGGGTTCTTCCCGTCATCTTGCTACTGATGTTCATCTTTGGCATCATTTTCTGGGACATCCTTCTGCTTGGGCACATCCTCTAGAAGAGGCGAAGGTGTCTGACCAATATTTAACTGTTGGGACGCTAAGACCACCTTGCCAAATTTCATACTCTGGGGCACTTGATCGCCCGAAGTAACTAAAGGCATTTGGAGCATGATGGTTGGGGGTACAATTGATCACGAAGGTCCAGTTTCCCTAGTTATTGATTGATCATTATTTGTTTTCCTTAGATTATCTTAGTCTCCTAGGCTGGTGTTTCCTCCACATTTTGTAGATCCCTTTGTGCTTCTTCCTATTCATGCTCCTTTTCAGGTTCTTGGACCTCCCTTTCTGGAACCACTTCCTCTACTTCCTACGTGGCTATTTCTTCTACCACCTTTCCTATCTCCCTGAGTAAATTCATAAGCTCATCGATCCCAAAGATCTCATCAAAATCATCATGCAGAGGGGAGGTCTACAAGAGATTCTCTGGTTTGGGGAAGTCTTAACTAACTTCCACCAGGGGAACATTGGGCATGCCAGGGCCGGTGTGTGTGCTCGGGGTATTCTCTAACTTCTGCTTCTTCCTTCTTAATTGAAATGGCCCCCCGATATCCATAATATCTATGGAATATGCCTTAGCCTCTATCTGTCTGCTCATGAGTGCCGCTAGTGAAGGGGATTCTGCCAGGAGGGAAGATCCCACTAGGGTGATTGGAAGACCGCGGGAAAGCTGGGTACTTAGCTTTTGACTTATCTGTCGGGATGCCTCCAGCTGAACATGAAATTTCTCCAAAATGGGGAGTGGACCTTGGGGAGTAACTTGGGGGGGGTGTCTTTCTTTTCCTTCCCCTTGTCTTTACTTAGTCCTGTGGTTTTGAAGGTTGAAGTAGACCCCCACAAGATTGGACCCTTACGGGTGGTCTTCTTGCATACTTGCTCAAAATATTTGTTGCTATTCTCGATGATGTTGTGACTCACCTCTTCAATTGTTAAATTATTTGGGGTGTCCCAATCCACCGGAGGGAGATCCAACTTGTCAATCCCCTAATCTTTGTATGATGGGTCCTCCAGAGGCCCATCGTCTAAAAAATCTTTCAAAAAGTACTGAAGGCCGAGGGCCTTCATCAAACCCTTGGACATCCACGAATGTTGTCGGGCCCAAAGATCAAAACTATCTTGACAATCTGCCCAGAAATATTTAATTTGAATTTTATGTGGCGCGAGTGCCCGGGGCAATGCCTCTCTTATCTTATCAACTAGGTCAAAATTGTTTCTGGTAAGGTGGAATTCTGCCAGTCCCAGACTCTTCAATTTGTTAGCAGCTTCCTTAGCCGCTGCGAGACTGAAAGAATAGTTCCCACAAGTAATTGGGAATAGAATGGACGTAACCTTCTTTAAGGCAAAGAATGCATGGAGTTCTAGGATTTTCCTATAGAACTCCAGAAGAATAATCCTATCCCCGCAATGCCTGGGGAGTAGGTAGGGCTTCTCAGAGAACCCGGTTACCTGAATATAAGAATTTTGTTGAAATTGAATGAAATAATTGGCATATGTGATGACCAAGGTCATCGCCTCCTGCGAAAACTAGTACCCAGAATCCTGAGTAAGTGTCAAAATGTTATGGTAAATGAACATGTCATTTACCCTATAAAAATGGAGGAAAGAGGCTTCCCACTGAATCTAGGGATAATGTTCCCATGGGACAAGCTGGCCAAGCCCATTCTTGAGGATGCCCACTATCTAAAAACCCTAAATAGAGGCTCTTTGTTGGGCCAGTTCCCATAATACATATGAGGTCATGTAGAACTTTGAATTCTAGAGGACATTCTTTAGCTGGAAGTCTTCATGATTGGTGATGATGGTCGCCCAGTGGAAGGTCTGGTTATAGTTCATGATCTAGTAAAGGAAATAATACATCCATGCCAAAAATTCCCTAGCATGGGGCTCTCCGAAGAGCCTACACAAAAAGATGATTCCTGCCTATATGAATTCCTTTAATTCTCTGCAGGGAATCTCTATCTTCATCTTCTTATAGTCCCTTCTTAGGGACTTTAACCAGTGAGTATTGAGATATTGCCACATGAGAGTGGGAATTTATTCAAAATCCTTCAGTGACATTGACCGGGAGATAACAATGGCTCCCTTGAATTGGAGGATCCCCAGCCCCGAAGCAAAAGTGGCGGTATCTAGAGTAATAATGATCACCGGGTAGTGTAGTGGTAGAGGAATGGAAAGCAAAACAATGTGGGTAGGAGTGTTGTAGTGCCTCACCAATTGAAGGATCAGTTCCAATTCTTGCACCGAGAAAGGGAATACATGAAGCTTTGATGATACTAGAGGCGACCATGTTCTTCACCATATCATCTCCAGCAGACCTATGTTGGTACATTGTTTAGACAAGGCCATGTAATTCACTCCATAGTCTAGGCTCTGTATCTATGATCTCCTATTTCTTGGAGTCCACTTTGGAGCCCAAAAGAACACCCTCCCTTGGGTATTTGGAGGTTAATGGGATCTTAGCCAGCATCTTTTCTGCCTTTGTCTATGTGGCCTCCTGAGTGGAGGTAGTTGGAAGTTCCAGACTTCTAGGAGAGTTGTTACTTTAGACATGTTGTTGGATAATCTACAACCTGCAAGACCAGAGAAATGTCAATACATATGATATGATAAAAATAATTTTATGGACTCTGGGAGTTCACCGCCATATTGCATCTGTTCAAAAATGTTAGCATGCATTAAAATCCCAGAATATAACAATTAACAATGACTAGATTCTGATCAACACCCTGAGGTCCTAGGGTATTGGTTTATGTGACAAAATGGGATGAAGGCCTGGGGACTTCTCAACACTGGGAGTCCAGAGAAACTAGCCATTATCAAAGTGACTAGGAAGTGAGTCGTACTTGGCTAATATGGGTTGTCACGTGGTCATGTGATAGACAACGTAATGGCCCTTAATGGTGACAGGTGGGTTGACACGAGTGAAATGAATGGCAGATGGGATGTTTTTGAATGCTCATTCATGGGGAAATTAATCCTGCCATCAATGACGAAGTGACAGAGGAGAGAGAAAAGCACCATGGCTCAAATAGGTGAGGTGTCGAGTTTGAGCCAGGCGGACACCATGCAGGAGAGCTCCAAACTTGGGTTTTAACATGTAGAGTGTAATAAGCTCACCATAGGGAGGGTCATCAAAAAAATATACAGACCAAACTTACAGAGGAAGTCAGATAACAATGTAGTCTATAGGAATGACCCTACCTTAAGGGTTATCTAGAATTTATAAAGAAGTTACGAGAATTTATAGAGTCTATAGGAATGTACACTATTTACAGGAAGGAACTCAATGCAAGGAAGGTAGAAAACCTTCCTGTAGAGCCATCCCACCATCAGGAGGTGACAACAAACCAGAAAGAAAAACAAAATAAAAACAAGGACAAAAATTGAAAGAGGAAAAAAAACCTGAACACCAACAAAATGAAACCAGAAAGGAGGGTCAAACTAGAAGGGCATACCTTAACACTAGGAAACATGGGAAGAGGAGAATGAGAGGTGCTCTAAAAAGTAGGAGGCTTTCACAGACCACAAACGCACCACTGATAATCATTGTTTAAGCAGTGCTAAGAATTGAGAGAAAATTGCACTTAAACATTTTAAATCACCTTAATCACCTTGAATCACTCTAGTCATTTGTTTGCAGTAAATGTAACAATGACTGGTGAAACCTATTATACCCTTATGGTAAAAAATTTTGCCTCTTCCTTTTGCAAATTCCTAGAAAAGGAAAACCTCTCGACTCTAGGCCCGAGGATCCCATGCAACCGTGCCCTCTAGTAAAAGAGGAGATGGTGACAAAGAATCCTAGAGTCCAGAATTCGGCTGCAACAAAGAAGACAAACACTCTGGGACTGGGCCCTAGAGAAAGGAAGACCAAAAGAGAACACAACACTGGCCCTGCGGAGGCAAAGACCTGAGAAACAAAAGACAACAAAAAGAAACCAAGGGAGAACAAAAGAAAAAAGTGGGACCCAACATTTTTCTCACAAAATGTAGGGACGAGTATTCAGGGCATAACAAATGGTGACTTACTAGAATGAATGCCTTAGTGAATTTGAGAACTATATAATCTCTAGTTAGCAAAACCATAACATATCTTTACCTACATTATCCTTTATGCAAAGTGCGAGGTGTCTGAGAAAATCTGACTCATCAATGATCCAATCTTTTGGTCCTTCGTCAGTTTTGAGGTGTGTGCTTTGAAAGAAAAATCAAGCCAATGATTTCTAAGAGAAGCAGAGAGGAGGCACTGAGTACATTAAACCAAAATAATTGCATCTTGTATATTCCCCTAGATACTAGAATTCTCTATTCTTCAGGTCTTTTCTTTTCTTTTGAAGATGGGAAGGCAATACTCCTTTCACTATGAACCTTAATCTTACCTAATTTTAATGGTGGTACTTCTTTCACCTTGCCATCCATTTTAAATTTCTGAATAGGAGAGAACATTCTAGACCTGGGATATTTTTATGATTTTTAGATGTGGCCAATACTAGTGCACCTGATTTGCCATCAAGGACCATGCGATTACTTTCTTCTTATATTTTCTGTTAACTGATGTCAAGACTATCAAGATATGAATCTGATGAATATTACCCATAACCTTTTACCATACATACAAAATAAATCTAGGGTGTGGAAAAATTCCACCATGCTAACGATAGATTCCAAACTACTCAAAATGCATAAGGTACCATTCTAGGGACTAGATGTCATGTGAAGCATACTTGTCTACAAGGAGAGGGAAACATGTCGGGAACCCAGAAAACAAACACAAAACAAAAGCAAAACAAGGAAAGGAGGCAGCCCGAGAGGACCACTGAAAACTATTTACAGGGACAAGACACTCCCCAAAGAGCGGCGAGAAAGATATTTACAAGAAGGAACAACTTTACATATAGTACAACTTCTGGCAAACTCAGCACCTGCCTCACTCAAAATAGTGCTTGAGAAACTGTCCATTGATAGGAAATGGGATGGATTCTCTGGTCATAGCACTGAGGTGATAAGTATTAGTCCTGTAGATCTCAAAAATTAGATATGGTCGAGCTAGAGCCTTTGAAATTTTGTGTGCTTTCCTTTCTTCTCCTGGTCCTTGTCCCACAGAAGGACTAGGTCCAAAATATGAAAGGCTTATATTGGGCTCTCTGGTCAAACCATCGCTTAATGACCGCTAGATGACGCACAAAATGTTATAGTGTTGTGTCTCTTTATTCTTCCATTCTCACCAGGTTTAGGAGCCAAACTTCCACAATGTTGTCCCGATTGTTAAATTCCTGCATAAACTATAAGACCAAGATGTGTAAGTTGATAGGGAATACTAGATTCTAGCCATAAACCATATGAAATGGGGAAGTCCCCAAGGCTTCTTTTATTTTGATACGATCTACCCAGAGAGAAAACCTAAGCTTTTGATACTAGTACTGGGGGTTTTTTTCTAAAAAATGTTTGATCACCTCCAATAGATTTTTATTAGTTGATTCGACCACACCATTACCCTGGGGGTAGTAGTTGCTAGAGAGCTTCAAGGTGATCTTTCTTTCGTAGGTCTATTCAATTAATTGCACTGAAGAAAATTCCATACCATTGTCACACACTATAGCAAATGGCATTCTGAAATGGGTGGCTATGTTTTCTTCCAGGAATTTAATGACTACATCCACCGTGTTATTCTTGCATAGAATCACTTCAGACCACCGGGTGTAGTAGTCGGTAGAAGTCAGAATGTACTAGTGGTTGGCTGATGAGTTGGGATTTATTTCCCTGAAAAAATAAAATTCCCATTGGGTGAAGGGTCTAACTTCAAAGACTAGCTACAAAGGCACGGCCGGGTTTTGCTCATGATAGGATATTGTTTGGAAAGTGTGGCACTTCCTTACGTGAGTGTAGACATCTTTAAAGATGAAGGGCCAATAGTATCTGGCTCAGAGAATTTGGTGGGCAGTGGCATCAGCTGAGCCATGCCCAGTTCCAAAATGCCTGTGAAATTCTTTTATCATTTTAGCAGCTTGGTCCCGATCTATGCACCGAAGGTACATTCCCTCATAGTTCCTGTGGAAAAGCCTTTCATTTTTTATCATGAAATTTGTGCTTTTCAGCCGTAGGGTGCTACATTTTTTTGGAGGAAGCCCCTTTGGGCATTTGTTATTGAGAAATAAGTACACTAGATCGATATACTATGGGTCTTGGGTGACGGACTCCGCTATGTAAGTCTGGCATTCAATGTTTGTAGTTCCTTCCATCATTGCTCTACATAGTCCCAGGCCTCAGACTATCTTCATGGATTTCATTTCCAAATAATACTCTTGGAGGATGGCCATCCATTTCCCCTAGTGTTCATCCAATTTACTCTATAGCAGTAAATATTTAACATCCTAGTCCAGAATGATAACATGCACTTTGCTCCGGAGAATATAATGCCAGAGTTCTTCAAGGCCTGGACTAGAGAAAAAACCTTATTTTCCAAACGTGAATATCAAACTTCAGCATTTTTGAAGGGGGCACTCATGAATGAAATGGGTCATTCTCCCCCTTCAACTTTCTGGGTTAGGACTGCTACTGTGGAATGTGGGTAAGCGAAGGAGTATATGTGAAATGGGAGGGATTAGTCTGGACTTACCAAGATGAGTTCCTCCACTATGGTTTGCTTGATATGAGAAAAGGCCCACTTCGCTTTGGGGCTCCACTCAATCTTTGTGTCTTTCTTCATCATGTGTTTGAGTGGCTTAACTGTCTCAGAGAACGCAGTGATGAACCCTTAGACAAAGTTGATCTTTTCGAAGAAAGATCTCATTTCTTTCTTACTATTGGGCATCTATAAATTCAGCAGTGCTTCAACTCTCTTAGGGTTAATGGTTATCCCCTTCTCAGAGATGATATGCCCGAGAAGCTTCCCTTTAGTGATCCCAAATATTCATTTCTTAGGGTTGAGGGAAATACCATACCAGTGACATATCTCACAAATTTGGGTGAGGTGGGCGGAGTGATCACACCTATCCTAGGAAAAGACTATCAAATCATCCATATAGATGATCATGCATTTGTTTACTAGGCCCTTGAACACAATGTCCATAGCCCTTTGAAATGTTGCCCCTACGTTGATGAGGCCAAAGGGTATTCTCCGGTACGCAAATGTTCCCCACTTGGTGGTGAATGCTATTTTATCTCTATCTTCATACTTAACCATAACATGGTTATACCAGGAGTACCCATCTAGGAAGGACATCATCTAGGATCTGTTAACAATTTGTAATACCTCATCCAATGAGGGGAGAGGGTGATTATCCTTCTTGGATTCCTTGTTTAAATTGTGAAAATACACACAAAGGTAGATCTCACTATTCTTCTTTCGCATGGGGATGAGGTTGGCAACACAAGTTGTGTGCCAGATAGGAAAAATAATCTGGGCTGATAGCAGTTTCTGAACCTCGTGATGAATTAGAGGTTCAATCAAAGGGTTTACTAGTCTTTTCTTTTTCCGGAAGGGCTTAGCATCTGGTTTTAGTAGGATAATATGAATCATAATGGATGTGTCATAGGTCTTCAGATCATCATACCCCCACACAATCATGTCAATATATTATTGAAGAACCACGAGAATCTTCTCCTTCTCCTCTGGGGAGTAGGAGGTACCAATATGCATAAATTTTTCTTCATCAACCTAGCTGATGTTAATCTTTTCAAAATTTCCTCCCTCAGAGGAGGATTATATCTTATCTTAGGCCCAGGGGTATGAATCAAAGATGCGTTCAAGATCTACCATCCCCTTCAGGATGGTGTTGGTTGGTAGGTCGATGATCTCGTTGTCTTCTTCACCCTGCCTGATATTGTCATGATCTCTTTCTTCCACTATCTGATCCTCAAAGACATCAACATTGGTCATGAAGGCCAGAATATGCTAGTCATCCTCAAAAACCTGAAAGCGGGTGATATTATCTAGGATGGATAGGGTTGGGACCATCTCAATAGATAACTTCTGGATCTAGGAGCCAGCCATTGGCTCAAGGGTGCTGGCAGAAATGACAAGTGCATCTGGAATGTAGTTACATTTTTGGGGAATAAGCTCGATGCCAAAAGCATCAAAATATTTAATGAGGCTCCATGCCCAGTTGTGGTATGTGGCCAGCCTTCTGTCATGACAAGTGTATAGGCTTTAGACTTGTTTTACGATTAACTCTGAATCACCCATTGCCTGGTGGTGGGTGATTCCTTTTCTTAATGCGAATAGGAGTCCAAGGACCAAGGCCTCATACTCTATGACATTATTCATATAGTTGAACTACAACCTGTAAGACATGAGGAAGGATTTCCCCCATTGGTTGATCAGTTCCACTCTAGCTCTGCAGCCTTGTTTAGACTGGGATCCATCAAACTTTAGGGTCCATAAGTCATTGTTCATTTTCTAGGACTAGGAAGGTGAAGCGGTGTTTGGATTGATTTTGGGAGGGGTTGGAGGTGATTCCTCTAGTTTGGATGGTTCCTAGGTTGGGTTCTTCTCCAGAGAAACCTTTGGGATTCCTGGACAAGTGGCACCTTAGGTGTGTTGTCAGAATGATTGATAGAGCTAGGTGAAACTACTTTGTTTTCTTTCTCTCTGAGGGCGTTGATATGGTGGGTAGCAACAGCGATGCAAGGCTCACACTCCAGTTTAGAATGATTTTGGTAGTGTTCCTGACACCAAGTGCTAGACAAGAGTGTGGCGGGAGTTTCCATGTTACCTTGTGAGTTTACCTCACCCATCAATTTCTCGTCCAGGTCCTAGATTCTTTGAACAAATATGGGGTCTTCCTCGAGAGTGAAATAGAATGTTAGGATCTCTAGGGGTTGGTACACCCCAGGGGAAGATTTAGAGAATAAGACTTCATTTACCCTCCCAACTTCAGTGAGGACCTTCTTCATTTTGGGTTCACTCTCTACCCAGATTTAGTTTGACTGCCCCTCCCAGGGGAGCCACAAGTGAGAGAAGTCCATGGAGAAATACCTGTTAAGGGCCTTAGATCAATTCTGACTTAATAACATCCCGTAGCTCTTGAGGATGTCCACCATTTGGATGTCTATTATACTTGATATCCAGGGGTCTTGGATGAGCTAAATTCAGACATTTTTTAGCTCGCCTACCATTTTTACAGCATTTTTATCCAGTTGGACTACTGCGCCTTTGGATGGAGTGGGAAAGAGTCCAAGCTTATAGCATATAGATAAGGGCATACCATTTCCCAAAGCACCAGAATCTACCAAGTAGTTGTATAGGTTCTTCCTCTCTATGTTCAAGCCTAGTAGGAAGGGCGGAGCCTATGTGTTTCCCCAGAAGATAGATGAGTTAGCATTGTCAAATGTGACAGTCTTTGGTGGATGAATGATGGCTTTCAGGTTTCCCAAGAGCTTCAAAAGGGACTTCTTCTACTCGGGACAATTCAGAAAAAACTCCATCAAGGTCATGGAGGTGGTGGTTCTCTCTAACTCCTTAGTGCTGTCAAACCTGCCCCTGGGTAAAGTTGGCTTCCCTCAGCCGTATCCCTTGCTTGGTTAGAGCCAGTTCCTTTTAGCGGGAAGGAGTGATCAGTTGTGTTGTTCAAGGGAGAGGTATTCTTGGGAGGTGTTGGCATGTAAACTGGCCCTTTTCTAGCCTGACTCTGAGTGATGTAAGGATTTCACAGGCTGGAAAAGGTATTGGCCTCAAAGGTTGGGATAGATTCATCAAAGAGCCCCTGCAATTTGGGCTCTTCTTCATACTCTTCCTCTATCCTGAAGAAGATGGTGTCACACATGAAGGAACTATGACTAGGCTCTGATGTGGATGATTCTAGGGGAGTAGGATTGATAGGTTTCTTTCTGTCCGACTGGGAGATCATGATGATCTTCTCCAGTGTGGCATATTTCACCTCGGAATGAGAGTTGGTGTCATGCAATCTACACCAATTGGTTAGGGGGTGGAATTATGCAAGCTGCATAGAATAAATAGGTCCAGCACCACCCTGAGTGGTGTTTTGGTTTGGAGGAGGACCTCCAACATTCACTTGTTATTCCATTGTTGTTGATTGGGCTGAGTCCTATTGTAGTTTCTACCTCTGGAGTTAGTATTTTGTTGTTCGGAGAAAATGTTCCCTGTCTGTGAATTGGAGTTGTGAGGCACGAAAGGCCCCACCTATAGCTGTCCCATGTCCATAGTCTAGGAGGACACCAATCATTGGAGGGATTCAACCTTGGCAAACAACTGGGTATTTGTGTCATAGTGTGATGGTTGTTGTGGTTGGTTCCTGGGGAAGGAGGCAGTAGCTCCCATAGTCGAGGATGACAATCCTCCAGCCATGGGAAATTGGAAGAAAGGTACTCCAGAGGGTTGTGTCAAAGGTTGTTGCATCTGTTGCAGCTAGTTCTAGGGAATAAATTCCAGACCCAGTATTGTCTGAGCTTGCGATGAGTAAATGTATCAGGCTTGCTGGTCTACTGGTGGTGTTGGGCCAATGGCCATCATCAGGGTGCCCATTGTTGGATTGGGGTTGTATTCTCTGGCGCAGAAAGTTTTTCCAGGTATCATGTTTAATGGGAGGCTCTGTCCAATCCTATTGGGAGCTTTGCTAAAACCGCGAGACAACTCCAAGGCTAGGTTGTAAACCTTTGCCAGAGTATCCCTGTCATTTGTGGTAGTGGTTCTCCAAAGGAGAGTGGCAACAATGGGATCCAAAGCAGTTAGGTATGTCTGGATGGTCATGTCAGTAGATGGAATGAAGGGGCCCATGCACCGCTTCAAGGCACATTGGAACCGATGGTTGAATGTGGCAAGGGGTTCGTTTGGTTCCTTCCTAATTGAGATAAACTAGTTGTGGGACCATGCTGGGTCCACATGAATGCGAAAGGCTACCAGGAAGGCATCTTCCATATCCTGCCAAGTATTGATGGAGTTGGTCGGCAAGTTGAGGTACTAGTTTAACTCATTCTATCCTAAGGACAGAGGAAACATCTGGGTCACAACATCTTGATGTTGCACCTAGTGTCAGTTCATGGCATCCTTATAGGCCTAGAGATGTTCTTCTATGGTTCTTAGGCCTAGATGCTCATATC
Organism: Thuja plicata; assembly: GCA_018584345.1. NCBI lineage: Eukaryota > Viridiplantae > Streptophyta > Pinopsida > Cupressales > Cupressaceae > Thuja > Thuja plicata. The sequence continues at coordinate 2,038,684 of MU225706.1, read as the reverse complement.
TGGGAAAAATCTTCACTGGATGTGGAGAAGATCATTGGTGGTGCTGGGAAAATGCCCCATTGGGGACCCAGTGTTACCAAAGTAGTTTTCCATTGGGGCTGCTAGATTTTGGCTATGTTGAGTGTTGGTCCCCAGGATTATCTAAGGGGCTTGGGTATTCAGAATTGTAGAGAGTCCCCAGATAAGGGTGGTAGGCTGCTTGGTCTTTGGGGTTCTTTTCTTCCAAGCAGGGGGCTTGAGTTCAACAAACTTCTCGGGATTCAAGGCTGATCGAACGATTCTTTCAAAATGTAAGGGTGAAAAATACCCCATCCCGCTAAAATCTTGATTCCTAAAACTATGGCTTGGGGAACCCTCAAGCAGTGTAAAATCAAAGACTTCCGAAGGGAATGAGCTTATGCCCTCCTTCTAGTGCCAACTTCTGTTGATGGGACTTTGTGACCAGTCTCATCAATAGATGATAAGTTGTCACTGAGTACTGGGCTACCGACCAAATTTTCCTATAAAGGTTGTCCGGGGAATAAATTCTTTAGGCCTTCAAGCACCTGAGTTTCGGGTTTCGACGGTGTCGGGAGCTAAGTTGGGCAAGTGACTATTTTTTTTAGGGGTATAGCTTGTTTTGACTCGTCTTCTCTAAGGATTTTAGTGATAGGTTGAGGTTTCATACAAGCACATTAAGTTAACCAAATAAACAGAAAAAGATAGGCTAGAGTTAAGAGTTCATTATTTCTGCTTATAGTCATGCAACATATTTCCAAAATCAACAATGCTCTAATGAACTATACTAAATACTAAATGCATACAGAACTAGGAGTTCATACATATTCAATAGCAAGGGGAAATGAGACCATTAATCTAACAAAACATTAGAGAAAAGGAAATTAGAAACATACAACAAAAAAGATATTGCTAACTCAGAGATCAGAACATCAACAACATCATTGCTAGAAAATGTTCTTCCTTCTGCATTAACAGAATGTTCCAGCATCACTAGTGTGTACATCAATGGCTCCAAGGGAGCATCTAAATACTAAAAAATACTGAGCATTGAGCTCCAGCAGCTACTAAGAAATGAAAATACTATTTTCTATTACTTGGACTGCAAAATCATCAATTTTATCAACCCTTGAAATGAGGTCGGACTTATTATTTATACACATAGTTTTCCCTAAAACTAACCTAATCTAACTGTACACTCAACCATTAAAATATAATATTTGGTGGCTGGTACTACCTGCACCACTTATAATCACCTCAAAAAGAGCAGAGGTCTGACAAGATAGAGGAAGAAGACAATAAGAGAGGATGGAAGAATCAACATTGAGAAGAGTGCTAGAGTAACAATAGAAGAAATTTGATCTTCTCGGAGATTGAGGCTACATGCCTCATTAATGCAAAATGTGTCTCACTGTCTTCAATGCACCAGCTAGATAATGCTAGAGTGGTGCCTTGGGAAAATCACCTATCAGAGCCACCCCTCTATCTAAGATGCCTTATCAGCATCAAATACCTTCTAACCCCCTTTAACTACTTGACAATTATCGGTCAGCTCCAGGGAACCTGGACAAGGGTCATTGAAAGAATACAAAACTTTTGGGTTAGGAATTCTAGAGTCTGGGAGCTTACGCTCAAAGGATAATGAATGTTCAAAAAATGTACCTTGTGGGTGAAAATCTCCCAAGGGTATGGATGGTCCAGGCCTTCTTGGGATTTTTAGCCTCTTGATTCTGGGCCATCATCTCGGCCAAGGAGAGGGGAACACATGCTACCGCTGGGGATTTTATTTTCTTGGATTCTACTAGCCATTGTGGTAGCTAAGGTAATCTTTCTGCTAAGGCTTAAGCATCAGGGCCTTGTTTGGATTCTAGTGGTGTATCTCTGGCATCTACGGTTGCATCAGACTCTTTCTCCTTTTCCTGTTCCCTGGGGTTTTCGGTGTGTTGCCCCACTTTTGGTCTACATATCTTTCAGACACAGTGGATGTTTGATGTGTAGTAGTGGTATTGAAATCTTTGTGTAAGCCCTGATTTTAAGTCTTGCTATTCTCTTAGGCTAGGAGGCCTTTATTGGATTTCCCTAAATTGCCTTCTCTTTTGTGAGCCGGGGGAATTGGTGTCTGAGATCGTGTTTCATTGGGTAAGTTAAGTTCCCAAATCTAGTAAAGGTCATGTTTCAAAGGATCCTAACATTCATGTTATATGAAGTTGAATTTTTTACCTTAAACATTTCCCTTGGGAGCATCTGCAGAAATTGGTTCTGATCTTCTCCTTGGCAGAAAATCACCTGCAGAGTGCATTTTCTGCAGCAACAAAATTTAGAGTACCAAAGGTCAGTGGAACTTGAAAATGAGAGATTTGGGAATATAAAATCTTTGGGATTTTAGATCAGATCTATTTTAGGCAAAAGAAATGATTAAGTGAGGAGGAATTCAAGATGCAAGCTTACTGGTGGAAAAGCATAAAATGGCTTCTCCGCTACTCCAACAGGCGGGTTTCGACTTGCAGGTTATGTTTTCTGCCAAATTGTTAAAATGGAATATTTTTGAAGAATAATAGATCTCTTGAGTAATCCAAGGTATAAAGAAAGTTGATGAAATCAAGACATTCCATTTCAACATCTCAACGAGCTAAATTTCTCCCTTAGTGGATTTTTGAGTAGAGAGCACTCCAAAGGCATTTCTCCGCTGAAAGGGAAGTGGAAAAGTGAATTTCTGCCACCTCCAAAAAGTTACCGTTACGGTTACTAAAGTGAAAGGATGTTTCTTAATGGCCCGTAGGGGTAAAGTAATTAACTCAAATAAAGCCATTTTACCCCATAACAAACTTTCTCATTAATGTCTTAATCTTTTCATTCATGTGATGCGGGAAGTTGGCCGTTAAACAGTAAGAATTCAAAAGTTATAAAATCAGCAAAGTATTCCAGACAGGAGCTATCATATGTTTAACAAATTGTTTGAATATGAAGCTCTCAACTATAGTTATTCCCTACTCTTGTGTTCTTGAGAGGTATTCCTTATCCCAAGTCACAATCAGTTGAAGTATGACTACTAGATTTATGGGATTCGATGGGATGAATGGAATCATGTCTAATTGGCATAAAATTACAGATACTTCCTTGAAGTTCTTCAATATGCATAACTTTCAGAGTAGTTTGAAGGAAGACTAGATGCACCCTATTAATGAGAAGTTAAAAGAGAGAAGGTTAGTAGAAGCTGCCAGTTTTCTTGTTGTCATCCAAGCTCCTGAGCTTGTTTGAGAGTGTATAGCTTGATATAATCCAGATACCAAGCAGATCCTCTTGCCCAACGACACGGTGCTTCTATCCATTGATAAATATTTTGTCCAGAACTCCCTACACATCCTAGATCAAGATAAATATTCATAAATGACATATAGTCAAGCGATTACTGAATATGGAGCAAAGAAGGCAGTGTGGAAAAAGGAAATAATGAAGTCATGGTTTCAAGAGCCGAGGAGCGTCAAGGGAAATTTTCCCAAAACATTATATGGCACAAACCTAAAGCTGAAAATTGTAGACATCTTGGTGCTGCTCCATAGGATTTGAGGTGAGAGTGACACACTAAACTTTGTTGAGCACCATTTATTGTTAGTCCAAGTGATCTGTTCTCAACACCATTTCATCAATTGGGCTCTTATGGTAAGTGAAAAATGTCTCCAGTGCCCTAAGTAGAGCTAAGCTTTAGAACACATTCTACATATCTTCAGTCCTTATATATATTGGCCACCATTCAAATTTGGCCAGGGCTCCCTATATTAGAAGAGGTTCTAGATGATGTTAAAAGCTATGAATTTTCCCATGTCTATAATTACATAACAATTATGCTGAATATCTTAGAGTTAAAGATACATTCACAATGAGACTGTGTAGGGAGCTACAAGGTTTCCCAGAAAGGAGATTTTCTCCTAAAGCCATGGCTTTTATCATCCAGTTTGGGTGCTTTTTCATTCAATTTGTAGATTTCTCATATATTCATCATGTGGGATTTGATGACTTCCCTTTGAAGTTACCCAGATATCCTGATGATATGATCGTGCTGGTAAAGGTAATGAGTCAGGAACTCTAAGTGAACCTGATCTATGCTGATGCTAAGAAGAAGGGCTATGACTTCCCAATGACCATTGGAGCTTACAGTTGCGCATCCTGGTCTGAGGCAAAGAATGTTATAAAGATATTTTTGAAGAGATTCTAGTTGGAGACATATGATGTCTTGAGGTTCGGAGTATGATCCTGTAAATTATGCCCAAAATTCCTTGCAAATGAGTCATGCAATTCATCATATTGATGATATTGAAGACTACTAGGCTAATTGAAAAGATGACTTGGAGAGTTGAGAGAGATTCTACGCTAGGTTAACCATTGAACAAATCAAAAAGTTTAAAGTTAACATTGAAGTGGAGGGGTTGGAAGATGATGGTCAACATATGTATGATAATAAATATTTGGAGAAAATAAAGTCACTCCCTATAAGCTCCGATTCCATGCTAGGGAAGGCCATTAACAACTTGGAAACCTTAATGGTTGGGATTTACCAAAGAATAGAGCAGTGGGTCAAATGGACTGTAGATAGAAGAAAGAGGTCAGAAAGGAAGCCTCCTTCTTAGTGAACCTTGACAAAAGATACTTCAAGCACTGCAACAACTATTTTAGCAATGATTCCAACTATGGCCAAAGGTTCATCTCAACCAGCCGGTGGAGGTGACGAGCCTCTTGAGAAAGAGGTCCAAAAAAAGAAGACATGTGGAGAATGCCCTCTTCCATTCATCAAATCAACAGAAGAAATAGTTTCTACAGACCTGGACAAGCCAACATAATAGCCCACTAAAGGTGTAGAACCTGAGAAATCATCTAAAGCTATTGTTGTAGATACACAATTTGGCACTTTGGCCCAAGATACTCCAAGACAAGGGTCCCCTATTGTAGTAGAGGTGGGTGAGGATACCTCCAATACCTCAACCATAGAATTCGATGAGAGGGTTGGGAAGCAATAAGAAGCTTCTTAAGTCATTAGATTGATCTCCTCTTCTCCAACATCAGTGAATCCATTTTCTTCCAGGCCTAAATCTACTCCTCTGGTCATCAAGAAGTTGTTCATAGAGGAGTTGGTTTCTGCTTCCAAAGTTACCAGTGCTAAATCTTGGAGAGAACATACTCTAGAGCGTAAAAGGAAGAGTGCAGAGGAAGAGACTTCTGGCAAAGATACTATCTCACGGTCCTTGCAACCCGGCAACATAGTGGATAAAGCAAAGAAAGTGAAGACTATGGAGGTGGCCAAACCTACAAAGGAAGGCAGAATCAAAGATTTAACTATTGATGGGACTTTGTGACCGGGTCTGCCAACAGATGTAAGTTGTCACCGGGTATCGAGGTACCAACCAAATTTGCCTATAAATGTTTTTCGGGGAAATGAGATTCCCTAGTCCTTCAAACACATGAGAGTTGGGTCTGATAGTGCAGGAGCTTAGTTGGGAATGTGACTATTTTGTTCGGGGGGATAGCTTGTTATCTCAGCTCATCTTCTTTGGGGATTTAAGTGAGTGGGGTTTCCTGCAAGCATTGATTGACTTTACCAAATAAACTTCAAAAGATATTGCAGAGTTAGGAATATTTCATCTACCTTTAGTCATGCCAAACATTTGAAATATCAACCAAGCTCTAACATGCTACACTAAATACTAAAGAAATATAGAACCATCAGTTCATATTCAATCAATAACGGATGAAAAGAAGGTCATTAATCTACTTAAAATATCAGAGCAGGGGATATAAAGAACATGCAACATAAAATACCACTAACCTGGAGATCAGAATGCTAACAACATCATTGATAGAATCTTTCCTTCTTCATTAACAAGTTTCTAGAAAGCACTGGTGCGTACAATAATGGTGGCTCCAAGGGAGCATTCAACTATTGAAAGCTTCAAAAAACTAAGGAGCATTGAGCTCTACAACTAAGAATTGAAACAACTGAAATGCTATTTGCTATGGATTGCAAAATCATCAATTTTGCTGACCCTTTGAATGAGGTTAGACTTATTATTTATACACAAGTTTTGACCTAAAAATGACCTAACTTATTTTAGACAAGAAAAGAGGAGTGTAAGAATCAGCCTCGAGAAGAGAGCTGGGAGGAGAAAAGAATAAATTTGATTCCCTGACAATCAAGGCCACATGCCTCATTAATGGGAAAGCGCTATCTTCGATGCACTAGGTGTTACATTGGAATGGCACCTTGGGAAGACCACCTGTTAGAACCTTCTTGTGAAGCCGATGTGCCTTGTTGTGGTTACCTACTTTCTGACATCTTTATTAACTACCTTGAAAATGACCGATCAGCTTTGGCAACTGGGACATGGGTCACTTTAAAGAATTCAAAAAGGTAATATTGGATCCAAGACTTTAGGATTCAGAAGCTTGCACCTCAAAGAATAAAGAATACAATCGATATATGGTTGGTGAGATTCTTTGGACTCCAGAGAAATTTATTGTTCCTTATGGTTTTTACCAAGTCTCCAACACTTGGCTTATGCTTTCTTCATCTATGTCTCTGATACTATCCCACCGACTGCGAACAACCTCCAATACTTCCTCAACATCTCTAGCCCCATTCTAGAATTCATCCGCCATCTTGATGGCGTCATGTGAGTGGATCATTGTCTTAAATAGTCTAGATAACCTACCCTGGTGAAAATCTCTGACAGGCAGATATAGGGACTCCATCTGTTCATCAAAATTGCTAAGGACGTAGTCCTCTGGGGTACACATTCTGGTGGTGAAAGGATCAACTTGCGATACCCCAGCCACAAATGCCTGAAACAGGCCCAAGGGGTATGGGGCCACTGTCACTTTCTCTTTTAAGGCCTTAACCACTTCCTTGCATACCTCAATATTAAGGACAAGTCTGGAGTATTAGGCCTGGAGGGAATCATATGATTCATCTCCCAAAATCCCCACCTCTATGGCAGGTTCTTCTCCTATGTTGCAAATTTCTTCCAACCCGGCCTTCCACTTTTCATAATTTGCTAAATCTTGCTCCCATATAAGAGCGAAGCCATTTTCCTGGCTAAGAAGAGTGTCGACCTGATAAATTTCTAGGAGGGACGCTGCTAGAAATTGTCTCATGGCGGCTACTTACTTGGTGACCCACCCATCTACAACCCCTGCCTTCTGCTTCATGATCCGTAGAGAATCCACATTTCCCTACACAAGTGGCAATCTAGGGGAAGGTTTTTTAAGGTGGACCTCGACCAAAGGCTATGTAAGTTCTTCCAGAAGTGTGAGGAGATTGGCATTAGTCTCTCTTTCCTCCTTCAGCTTCTGGCCCTGCTTGACGTATCTGGCCTCTACTACTTTTGTGGCCTCCCTTAGCAAGTCTAGTTTACCTTGCTTGTCTCTCCTCCCCAATGCAAATTTTGTGATGTTTTAGTCCTCGGGCCTCACAGTCACTGCATCTACACTTGGAGGGGTTGTTGCAATAGTGGCAACTATTTTTCCTATCGGCCCAGTCTGGAGAGTATGGATTGTCCGCACCTTCTTGGGCTTTTGGTCCTCTACATTTATGGCCATTATTTTTGTCAATGAGAGTGGAGCGCCCAATGCGACCGCTGAGGATTTTATTTTCTTTGATTCTACAAGCCATTGGGGGTGGCTAGGATGGATTCACTATTTAGACCTGTGCGTCAGGACTCCCTTCAGAATTTGACAATGTGCTCCTAGAATGTACGTTATCTTCGGGCTCTTTCTCCTTCTCTTGCTCTTGTTCCTTTTCCTACTCTCTAGAACCTTTAGTATTTTCCACATTGCTGGCGTCTTTTGTGGTGATGTCTGGAACATTTTATCTGGCCTCAACAATGCTTGTATCTTTGGGGACTTCCTTGTCCCTCTCAGTGTCAGCTGATCCTGTATTTACATTGTCCGGGACTTCATGGTCAATCTACTGCTGTTGTCCTTCAGCCTCATGGGCTTCTTCTGTTGGAACATTTTCCTCTATCAAAATATCCTCTGGGGGTGGGTGAGGTCTCTAGCCAAATTTTAGTAATGTGGCCACCATTACTACCTCACCAAATGTGCTCCAGGGCACCTGATCACCCAGAGTATCCAAAGGTGTCTGGAACATGATGAAAGGAGGCACGATTGATCCTATAAGTCCAGGTTCCTCAACCATCAACTACTCATCTGTGGGTTTCTTTGATGTATCCTCGGTCTCTTGGACCGGTGTCTTCTCCCACTCGGGCTCCTCTTGTGCTTCATCATGGGATTCTTGTTCTGACACTGCTTCTTCTTCTGGGATCTCCTCCCTATCCTGAGTGACAATTTCCTCCACCGCTTGACCTATACCTTGTTGAAGGTCCATGAGCTCATCTGCCGAGAAAGTGTCATCAAAGTCATCATGTGGGGGTGAGGAGTTAGAAATATTTTCCATTTCAGGAGAATCTAAACTGACCTCTACTGGCAGCAATTCTGGCATACCAGGGCTGGTGGTTGCACTTGGTGTGAGGGTCACCTTCTTTTTCTTTCTCATCAATGGGACCCTGGTATCCAGAATACTGGTAGACTTTGCCTTAGCAAAAGTTTCTCTACTCATCATCACGACCAATGATGGGGATCTGGCTGGGTGAGTAGATGCCATTGGAGCAACGAGGAGGCCAGAAGATATCTGCGTGCTTAGCTACTAGTTGACCAGCCTTGCCGACTCCATTTGTTGCTGTAGTTGTACCATTATAAGGGTGGGACCTTGGGGAGGTACCTTGGCTGTGGTGCCCTCTTTTCCTTTTCCTTTTCTTGTACTAGGTCCAACATCGGCAGAATATAGAGAAGGTCTGGTACTGGCAGAGGAGGGAGTGGCCTTATGAACCGCTAGTTTCTTCTGGGTGCTCTTGGGACACACCCAGGAAAAATATTGGTGACTTGCTTCCAAAATAGGGTGACATACACCTTCAATTATTAGTTCCTCTAGGGCGGCCCAATCAAGTGCCTTCATGAGCCCATTTCTCATCCATGAATGTTGTCAGGCCCAAAGATCAAGACTATCTTGGCAGTCTGCCCAAAAATCTTCAATATCTTCCTCATGTGGCAGGGATGCCCGGGGAAGCACTGTGGCAATCTTGCCTAGTGGATCATAGTTTTTTCTAGTGTGGTGGAATTCCACCAGTCCCAAGCTTTTCAATTCATTATCTACCTCCCTCACCGTGGTGAGGCTACATGTATAATTCCTGCATGAAAATGGTAATGGGACATTGATGACCTTCTTCAATGTAAAGAAGACATGCAGATCTATCATCTCCCGGCAGAACTCTAAAATGATAATTCTGTCCCCGCAATAGGGAGAAGCCAGTCACCCCAATGTAAGTGTGGTGCTGAAACTAAATTAAATAGCAGCCATAGGTGCTGACCAAATTCATTGTTGCCTACGACAATCGGTACCTAGAATCCCAAGTAAGTGTTAGGATGTTGTGGTAAATGAAAGCATCATTTACTTGATAGAAGTTTAGGAAACTGAGTTCCCACTATATTTGGCGATAATGATCCCATGGTGTCAACTCGCCTGACCCATTTCCAAGTTCTCCAACTATTCCCAAGCCTGGAAAAGCCAGTCTTTGTTGGGCTAGTGCCCATAGCATGTATGATGTCATTTAGAACTTAGAATAATAGACAATGCCCTTCAGCTGCATGTCCATGTGATTGGCTATGATAGCCACCCAGTTGAAGGTCTGACTGCATGTGGTGATGTAGTAAATAAACTAGTACATCCATGTAGAGAAATCCTAGGCATGGGGCAATCCAAAGATCCTACAAAATAATATAATGCCTGCCTGATTGGGCTCTTTGAACTCCCCGTGGGGAATTTCCATCTTCATCCTCCTACAATCCCTCTTTGGGGACTTCAACCAGTGGCTATTAAGATATTTTTGGGAGATCAGGGCCACATCCTGAAACTCCTGTAATGTCTAGACCCGATTCCGAATAATGGACCCTTTTAATTGTGGAATCCCCAGCCCTTAGGAAAAAGTTGCCGCATCCAGGGTGATAATTGTTGCTGGGTACTGTAATGGCTGGGGATCTGGAAGAAGAATGGTCTGAGTAGGTGCATTGTACAATGTTTCTAGCTGGAGTATTAACTCTGGTGATTGCACCGAACAAGGAAATTTTCCCACCTTAATGATGCCGGAAGCGGTGAGCTGAGTGGCCAAATTGTCTCTGATGGCCTTCAACCTATAGACAGCTTGGATCAAGCCTTGAATTTCAGCCCAAGGTCTGGGCTCTATGTCTGTTATTTCTTGAACTCTAGAATCCACCTTGGATCCCAGGAGAACACCCTCCCTTGGGTATTTGGAGGTGAGTGGCAACTTTGCCAGCAACTTTTCAGCCTTGGTTTTTGTTGCCATCTGGGTGGAACTGGTTGGTAGCTTTGGGCTATTAGGAGGGGTGATTACTTCAAACATCTTGATTAGCTTATCCACAACCTGCAAGACCAGAGAACCGTTAGAACATGGTATATATAAAAGAATATTAGGAACTCCAGGGAATTCATTACCACCCTGCACCTATCCAATAAGTGTTAGTACATACCAAAGTCTTGAAATACTTGAAAATAGACATGAGCAAGACTCTGGGGTATTGAATCAAGTGACAGGAGGGAACCAAAGACAAGAGATCGCTTGGGACCTAGAGTTTGGATAAAATAGCCATTACCGTGTCGACATGACCAAAGGGAAATCGCACTCGGCTGATGTGGGTTGGCACATGGTCATGTGATGGGTGACATAAAGGCATTAATCGCAACAAGTGGGCTGACATGGGGTAAAATTGAATGCCAGATGGGACATGGTTTGAATTCCCATTCATGGGAAATTAATCCCACCATTAAAGTGATGAGACAAAGGAGAGAGAAAGCCACCATGACTCAAACCAGCGAGGTGCCGAGTTTGAACCGTGGTGACTCCATCTTAATGAGCTTGATATGGTAAGTGAAGACACATGATAGAGCATGATGAACTCATTAGTTTAGATGGATATACATAAGATATATACATGAATTCATAGAGGGCCAAAGGGTGAAACACATATACACAACATTTACAAGCTTTTTACAAATTTACACCATATTTACACAAGTACCTGAGCTATCCTAAGGAAAAATATAATGTATACATTAATTTACAACTGCATAGAGGGCAGACAAGCCTCTGGAAGAGCCAAACCACCAATGGGAGGCAAACCAAAAACACAAAACACATAAGGCAAACCAGCAAAATGAACACAACAAAAACCAAAAAACAAAAGGAAACAACAAGAAAAACAAGAAACAACATGAAACCAGAGGGCAAGTCGAGGACCTACCTAGAAATCTAAAGAAAAATAGGGGAGAGGCACACTAGGAGTACTTCTGCAACAAGTTCTACTCTTGAATGATCATGAATAGACACCGCAAATAAACTGGTAATCAACAACTAAACACAGAACATGTCGCAACTTAATCACCTAAGAATCACTTTGAATGCTCTAAGTGTTTTTAGTCACGATAACTATGAAAGTGACATGTAATTTCTATTTTTACTCTTAGGATAAAAATGAGTTACACCCCTCTCCACAAACTCTAGAATAGGCAAACCTTTGGACTCTGGGCCCAGGGATTCCATACAACCATACCTTCTTACGAGAAGAAGACATCGAGGTAGAGAATCCCGTAGTCTAGAATCTAGCTCTGGAAAGAACAAACTCTGGGATCGGGTCCTGAAGACACAAGAAGACAAAAGTAGAGAGAAAACAAACCTCACAGGAGGAAAATTGTAGAGACAAAAATGAAGAAAGCAAAGAAAACAAGGCAATAGCTAAAGTGAAAAGAGGGGACCCAACATTTTGCAAATAAATTGTAGGGATGGGTATGTAGGGCATAAAAAATGGTGACTCTCTGGGATGAATGCCTTAGCGCATTTGAGAACTACAAAATCCCTGGTTAGGAAAACCGGGATCAATCGTTACTTGGAGCATCCTGCTTGCAAGGTGCGAAATGTCTGTGAAAGTCTGTCCCATACATTATTCAATCTTCGGTGTTTCAGCAGTTGTGAAGTGTGTTCTTTGAAAGAGAATCAAGTTGATGACCTATGGGAGAAGAAATACTAGATATATTGAACCAAAGTCATCAAATCTGATTGTTTCTCCTGGATACTAGAATTTTCCCACTTATTTTCTTTTCTTTTCTTATATGGGGAAGGCGGTACTCCTTTCACCATTAACCTTAAGCTTAGGTAATTTTAATGGTGGTACTTCTTTCACCTTTCCATCCACTTCAATCTACTAAATAAGGGGATAAAAAATCTAGACCCAGGAAGAATTTAAATATTTTTCAGAGTTGGGCCAACAAACTAGTGTGACCAATCTACTCTCAGTGTGTCTGATTACTTGTTCCTTTTGATTTCGATTTAACTACTTTCCAAACTTCTGAGGATGAATACGATGAAGATTTCTCATATCCCATTACCCAACTGACAAAAAAACTTGAGAGCACGGACCAATTCCACCATGCTAACAATAGATTCCAATTTCACCAAAAAAATATGTAAAAGGTACCATCCCAGAGACTAGATGTCATGCAAAGCATACGGGTCTAAAAAAAGGGGGGAAAAAACACCAGGGACCCAAAAAATAAAGAACGAAGCCAAAAAAAAAGAAAAAAAGAAAAGGGGTGGTCTCGAAGGACAGCCAACAAAACTATTTACAAGGCAAGGCACCTCGAATAGAGCACCGAGAAGGAATATTTACAAGCCAAAATTTTACATATAGTACAATCCTAGAAAAACTCACCTCATTCAAAATTATGCTTGAGAAACTATCCATTGATGGGAAATGGAATGACTTCTCTAGTCATGGTGCTGAGGCGATAAGTATTTGCCCTGCAGATCTCTGATATCAAGTATGGTCTAAGCCAGAGCTATTGGAATTTGGTGTGCTTTCCTTTCTTTTCCTAGGGTTTATCCCACAAGAGGACCAAGTCCAAAATTTGAAAGGCCTTATACTGGGCTCTTCAGTCAAACCATCATTTCACTACTTCTTGGTGATGCGCAAAATGTTCAAGGGTTGCATCTCTTTATTCTTCCATTCACACCAGATTTAGGAGCCGAACCTCCAGAACATTGTCCCAGTTGCTGAATTCCTGCATAAATTCTAAAACTGGGATCTACAAGTTAATGGGGAAGAATGGGTTCTGGCCATAAAATAGATGGAATGGGGATGTCCCCAGGGTGGCCTTAATTTGAATATGATCTACCCAGAGAGAAAATCTAAGCTTTTGATGCTAGTCCCGGGGATTCTGCTCTAACAGGTGTTTGATCACTTCAAGAAAAATTTTGTTAGTTGATTCAGCCACACTATTCCCTTGGGGGTAATAGTTGCTGGAGAAATTTAGAGTGATCTTCCTATCATAGGTTTATTCAAGTAATTGTGCTAAAGAAAATGCCAGACCATTGTCACATATTATAGCAAAGAGAATTCCAAACCTTGTGACGATGTTTTCTTTCAGGAATTTTATGACTACATCTGCCGTATTATTTTTACAAGGTATTTCTTCAAACCACTAGGTACAATAGTCAGTTGCAGTTAGAATGTACCACTGGTTGGCAGATGAGTTGGGGTTGATTTCCCTAATAAATTCAAACACCCATTGGGCAAAAGGTCTAGCTTTGAAGACCAGTTGCAATGGCATAGCTGGGTTCCGCTCATGATGTGTCATGGTCTGGCAAGTGTGGCACTTCCTGACGTGAGTGTAGACATCCTTAAAGATGTAGGGCCAATAGTGTCTGGCCTGGAGGATCTGATGGGAAGTGGCATCAGCTGAACCATGCCTGGTTCCAAACTGCCCATGAAATTTTTTGATTATCTTTGCAGCTTGAACCCTATCAATGCACTGGAGGTATACTACCTCACAGTTCCTGAGAAAAAGTATGGCATTATTTTATTATGAAGTGTGCACTTTTCAACTGTAGGGTGTGACGTTTGTTTGGAGGCAATCCCTCCAGGAATCTATTATTCAACAACAAGTACACCAGGTCTGTGTACCATGGGTCCAAAGTGATGGACTCCACTGTATATGTCTGACATTCGATGTGGGGAGTCTCTTCTTCCATCACTCTACATAGTCCCTGGCCTCGGACTATCTTCATGGGTTGCATTTCTAAATCATACTCTTGGAGGATAGCCATCCATTTCCCTCGTCTTTCACCCAATTCACTCTGCATCAGCAGGGATTTTAATGCCTGGTTCGGGATGATTGCATGCACTTTGCTCTGGAGGATGTAATGCTGGAATTTCTTCATGGTGTGAATGAGAGAAAAGGCCTGTTTCTCTAAAGGCGAGTACCAGACTTCAACATTCTTGAAGGGGGAGCTCATGAAAGATATTGGTCATTCTTCTTCTTCGACCTTCTCGGTCAAAACTGCTACAAAAGAATGTGATGAAGCAAAGGAATAAATGTAAAAGGGGAGGGAATAGTCCAGACTAGCCAGGGCTGGGGCCTTCATTATCATTTATTTAATCTAGGTGAATGCCTGCTTTGCCTCTGGGCTCCACTCAATTTTAGTATCTTTTTCATCATTTTTTTGAGTGGTTTTATGATCTCGGCGAATCCTGTGATGAACCGCCAGACAAAGTTTATCTTTCTAAAGAAAGATCTCATTTCTTTCTTGCTATTGAGAATTTGTAGGTTTATCAGCACTTCAACTCTCTCAGGGTCAATGGATATACCCTTCTCAGAGACAATATGCCTGAGAAACTTCCCTTCATGACCTTGAATATGCATTTCTTAGGGTTGAGGGATATTCCATATCGGCGACATCTCTCGCAAATCTGGGTCAGGTGGGCAGAATGATCACGCCTGTCCCAAGAAAAGATGGTCAAATCATCCATGTAGATGATTATACACACAAGGCCTTTGAATGCAATGTCCATAGCCTTTTGAAATGTGGGCCCTATGTTGATGAGGCCAAAGGGCATTCTCCGGTAGGCAAACGTTCCCCACTTGGTGGTAAACACTATTTTGTCTCTATTCTCATATTTAACCATGACTTGGTTATACCTGGAGTACCCATCCAAGAAGGACATCATTTGTGATCCGTTCATGATTTGCAATACCTCATCCAATGAATGGAGAGGGTGATTATCTTTCTTGGAGGCTTTGTTCAAATTTTATAAATCCACGCAAAGGTGAATCTCACCACTTTTCTTCCTTGAAGGGACTAGGTTGGCAACCTATGTAGTATGCCAGATTGGAAAGATTATCTAGGCTGACAGTAGTATTTGTTCCTCCTGATGGATCAGAGGCTCGATCAGTGGGTTGACCGGTGATTTCTTTTGCCAAAAAGGCTTAGCGTCAGGTTTTAGTGGGATAGTATGGGTCATGAGGGATGTATCATATGTCTTCAAATCCTCATACCCCCACATGATTACATCAATGTATTCTCAAATAACCATAAGAATCGTCTCCTTCTCCTCTAGGGAGCAAGAGGTGCCAATGTGTATCAGTTTCTCTTCACCAGGCTGGCTCATGTTCACTTTTTCAAATTTTTCTCCCTCACAGAAGGATGATATCTTTTCCCAGCCCTGAGGGTCTGAGTCAAAGATTCATTCAAGTGTGACCATCCCCTTAGGGATGGTGTTGGTTGGTAAGTCCATGATCCCTTCATCTTCATCACCCTATCCAATATCATCGTGATCTCTCTCCTCCACTACTTGGTCCTCAAAGACACCAACACTGGCCATGACGGCTAGGATATGCTAATCATCCTTGACAACCTAAAAATGGGTGACATTATCTAGAATGGATAGGGTGGGGACCATCCCAACAAAGAATCTCTAGAGTTGTGAGCCAACCGTTGGCTCATGCTGGCAGAAATGGTAAGGGGATTTGGGACATAGTTCTATCTCCAGGGAATAAGATCAATATTGAAGGCATCAAAATCTTCAATAAGGCTCCATGCCTGGTTGTGATATGTAACCAACCTTTTATCATGACAGGTGTATTGACTCTGGACCTACTTTACAATCAACTCTGAATCACCTAGGGCCCATAGGTGACTGATTCCTTTCCTTACTACAAATAGGAGTCCAAGGACCAAAACTTTGTACTATGTGACATTATTCATGCAATTGAACTACAGCCTATAGGACGCGAGGAAGGATTTCCCCCGTGGGTTGTTCAATTCCACTCTAGCCCCACAACCTTGTTTAGATCAAGACCCATCAAACTTAAGGTTCCACAAGTCATCGTTTGTCATCTGGGGTTGGGAAGATGAAGTGGTCTTTGGGTTTTTTTGGGAAGGTTGGGAGGAGTTTCCTCCAGCACTGATGGTACACAGGTGAGGTTTGTCTCCAGAGAGATTTCTAGTTGGGATCCCCAGACAAATGGCACCGAAAAGGCATTACTAGCAAAAAAACTGGGTCCCAGGGAATCCAATGTGTGCTCTTTATCCTGGAGGGCGTTGATGTATCAGGTGGCAGTAGATAGACAAGGCTCACACTCTAGCTCATAATGTTTTTGATAATGTACTAGGCACCAAGTGCCAAAAAAAAGTGTGGCGAGGGTCACCGTGGCACCCTGAGAGTTAACCTCGACCCTCAATTTTTCTTCCAGGTCCTAGGTTCTCTGAGATATTATGGGGTCCTCCTAGGGGTGAAATTGAATGTTAAGATCTCAAGGGGTTGATACACCCCAGGGGAAGTATTAGAGAAGAGGACTTCATTTATCCTCCCAACTTTAGTGAGAGCCTATTTCATTCGGGGCTCACTTTCAACCTGGATTTGGTTAGATTCTCCCTCCCAGGGGAGCCACAAGTGGGAAAATTCGGTTGAGAAAAATCCATTCAAGGATTTGGACCAATTCTGACTTAGTAACATCCCATTTGTCTCTAGTATGTACACCACCTAGATGTCGATTGTGCTGGCTATCCCGGGGTACTAGATGAGTTGAATCTGGATGTTCTACAGTTCACCCACCATTTTTACAATAGTTTTATCCAACTAGATTAGTGCACCGCTAGACAGGGTGGGTCGTAATCTGAGCTTCTGACATATGGATAAAGGCATGATGTTGCCCGAAGGCCTGGAATTTACTAGGAAGTTGTGTATATTCTTCCCTTGTATATTCAAACCTAGTAGGAAGGGAGGATCTTCAGTATTTCCCTAGAAGATAGCCAGGTTGGTGTCATCAAAAGAGATAGTCTTGGGTGGGTGACTGACAGTTTCCAGGTTTCCTAAGAGATTTAGAAGAGACTTTTTCTTCTTGGGAGAGTTAAGAAAAACCTCCATCAAGGTCATGGAGTTGGTGGTTTGTTCTAACACCTTCGTGATGTCAAACCTTCCTCCCAAGAATTGGTGGCTTCCCTCAGCTGGGTCCTTAGCTTGGCTAGAGCCAGGGCCTTTTGGAAGGATAAACTGATCAGTCATGTTGTCCCAGGGAGGAGTGGATTTGGGAGGTGCAAGCATTTAAATTGGTCCTTTACCAACTTGACTCCTACTATTGTAGGGAGCCTATGAGTTAGTGAAGGTATTGGCCTCAAAGGCCAGAATATATTCATCAAAGAACCCTTGTAGTTTTCATTCTTCTTCATCTTCCTTGTCTATTCCAAAGAAGATGGTCTCATAGGTAAACGCATCATGAGTGGGCTCTTTTATAGGAGGCTCTAGGGGAGTAGGATCAAAAGTTTGTTGTCTGTCCAGCTGGAAAATCATGATGAATTTCTCTAGCATAGCACAATTTATGTTATTATGAGAGCTTATGTCATGCAATCTACACCAATTGGTCATGGGCTAGAAGTCTACAATGGGCATGAAATGGGAAGGTCTAGCGCCACCCTAATTGGTGTTTTGGTTCAGAGGTGGACCTCCGATATTAGCGTTGTTATTCCATTGCTATTGGTTAGGCCGAGACCCATTGTTGAAATTTCTTCCTCTGGAATTGTTGTTTCATTGACCAGAGAAAATATCCCCTCTCTAGGAATTGGTGTTGTGGGGTGCAAAGGAACCCGCCTTCAGTTGACCCATGTCCACAGTTAGTATAGACAACATTTTTTGGAGGGATTCAACCTCGGTGGCCAACTAGGTATTCGTGTCACAATGTGATGGCTACTGTTATTAATTTCCTGGGAAGGCGACAACATTTTCTAGAGTCAAGGGTGGAAATCCTCTAGCCATGAATGACTGAAAGAAAGGCACTCTGGAAGGTTGTGTCTGTGGTTGCTGCATTGGTTGTGGTTGGTTCTAGGGAAAGGATTCCAGACCTAGTGTTGTCTGAACTTGTGAGGGATACACGTACCAGGCCTGCTAGTATATCGGTGGTGGTGGGGGATTCATGGCCATCATAGGGGCACCCATTTCCTAATTGGGGTTATATCCCCTGGCATAAGAAGTTCCACTAGGTATCATTTTAAATGGCATGCTCTGCCCAATCCCGCCTGGGGACTTGTTAAGACCACAGGACAACTCTAAGGCCAGGTTGTAAATCTTCACCAAAGTATCTCGATCACCCTGGGTGGTTGTTCTCCAAAGGAGCATGGAAACAAAAGGGTCCATCACATTGAGATAGGTCTGGATAGTTACATTCATCGATGGGATGAAGGGACCCGTGCACTATTTCAAGGTGCGTTGCAACTGGTGGTTGAATGATGTAAGGGGCTCATTTGGTTCCTTCTTGATAGAGATGAACTAGTTTTCAAACCATGCTGGGTCCACATGTATGCAGAAGGCGGCCAGGAAGGCAGCCTCCATGTCCTGCCAACTATTGATGGAGTTGGCGGGAAGGTTAAGGTACTAGTTCAGCTCATTCTATCCCAGGGATAGAGGGAACATCTGGGTCACAATATCCTGATGTTGGATCCGGTGTTAGTTCATGGCATCTTTGTATGCCTATAGATGCTCTTCTACAGTTCGCGAGCCTAAGTGCTCATATCGGGGAGAAATCTTCTTTGGGTGTGAGGGTCAATCATTGGCTGCACCCAGGGGTGTTGGGTTTTGACTAGGTTGATCGTTAATTCCTGGGGTCATCTAGGGGAGTTTATTATTCTGGGATGTGCTAGATCCCCAAATAATGGTGGCTAACTTGGCTTTCAGGGTGTGTTTCTTTCGAGCATGAGGCTTGAGTTCGACAAACCTTCTGGGATTGGGAGTTGATCTAAGGACTCTTTTCGAATATTGCTGGTGAAACCAATCCAATCCCACTGAATGCTTGACTCCTAAAACTATGGCTTGGGGAACCCTTGGGTCATGTAAAATCTAAATCCTTAGAAGGGGACGAGCTCATTCCCTCCTTCTAGTGCCAGTTTATGTTAACGAGACTTTGTGACCGGATCCGCCAACAGATGTAAGTTGTCAGTGGATACCAAGGTACCGGCCAAAATGGCATTTAAAGTTTGTCTGGGGAAATGAGATTCCCTGGGCCTTCAAGCACATGAGAGTGAAGTCTCGATAGCATAGGAGCTTAGTTGGGAATGTGACTATTTTGTTCAGGGGTATAGCTGGTTATCTCGTCTCATCTTCTAAGGGGATTTAAGTGAGTGGGGTTTCCTGTAAGCATTCATTAACTTTACCAAATAAACTTTAAAAGATATTTCAGAGTTAGGAATATTTCATCTACTTATAGTCATGTCAAACATTTGAAATATCAACCATGCTCTAACATGCTACACTAAATACTGAAGAAATGCAGAACCATTAGTTCATATTCAATCAATAGAGGAGGAAAAGAAGGTCGTTAATCTACTTAAAATATCAGAGAAAGGGACATAAAGAACATGCAACATAAAATACCATTAACCTAGAGATTAGAATGTTAATAACATCATTGATAGAATTTGTCCTTCTTCATTAACAAGTTTCTAGCAAGCACTAGTGCGTACAACAATGGTGGCTCCAGGGGAGCATTCAACTACTGAAAGCTTTTGAAAACTAAGGAGCATTGAGCTCTACAACTAAGAACTGAAACAACTGAAATGCTATTAGTTATGGACTGCAAAATCATCAATTTTGTCGACCCTTTGAATGAGGTCAGACTTATTATTTATACACAATTTTTGACCTAAAACTAACCTAACTTATTTTATACTTAACAATATAATACTATTTCTGGTGGCCGATACTACCTGCGCCACGCTACAAAGGACCTCGAGATGAAAAAGGTCTGACATGTTAGAAGAATAGGACAAGAAAAGAGGAGTGGAAGAATCAGCCTCAAGAAGAGAGTTGGGAGGAGAAAAGAAGAAATCTGATTCCCTAGGGATCTAGGCTACATGCCTCATTAATGGGAAAGTGACACCCTATATTAGATGCGCCAGGTGTTATGTTGGACTGATACCTTGGGAAGACCACCTGTCAGAACCTTCTGGTCGAGCCTACTTGCCTTGTTGTAGTTACCTACTTTCTAACATCTTTATTAACTACCTTGAAAATGACCGGTCAGCTTTGGGAACCAAGACACGGGTCACTTTAAAGAATTCAAAAAGGTAATATTGTATCTGGGACTCCAGGATCTGGAAGCTTGCACCTCAAAGAATAAAGAATACAACCGATAAATGGGTGGTGAGATTCTCCAGACTCCAAAGAAATTTATTGTTCCTTATGGTTTTTCCCAAGTCTCCAACACTTGGCTTATGCTTTCTTCATCTATGTCTCTGATACTGTCCCACTGACTGTGAATAGCCTCCAATGCTTCCTCAACATCTCCGGCCCTATTTCAGAATTCATCCACCATCTTGATGGCGTCATGCGACTGGATCATTGTCTTGGATAGTCTAGATAACCTGCCCTGGTCAAAATCTCTAGTAGGCGGATACAGGGACTCCATCCATTCATCAAAATTGCTAAGGACATAGTCCGATGTGGTACACATTCTGGTGGTGAAGGGATCAACTTGTGATACCCCATCCACAAATGCCTGAAATAGGCCCAAGGGGTACTGGGCTGCTGTTACTTTCTCTTTTAAGGCCTTAACCAGTTCCTTGCATACCTCAATCTTGAGGACAAGTCTAGAGTACTAGGCCTAGAGGGAATCATATGATTCATCTCCCAAAATCCCCGCTTCTATGGCAACTTCTTCTAATATGTTGTGAATTTCTTCTAGCCCGGCCTTCCACTTTTCATACTTTGCTAAATCTTGCTCCCATATAAGAGCGGAGCCATTTTCCTGGCTGAGAAGAGTGTCGACCCGATAAAGGTCTGGAAGGGATGTCGCTAGAAATTGTCTCACAGTGGCTACTTTCTTGATGGCCCACCCATCTATATCCCGTACCTTCTTCTTCATGATCTGTAAAGAATGCACGTCACCCTACACAAGCGGCAATCTGGAGGAAGGGGTTCTCTGGTGGACCTTAGCCAATCGCTGTGTAAGTTCCACCGGAAGTGCAAGGAGATTAGAATTAGTCTCTCTTTCCTCCTTTAGCTTTTAGCTGTACTTGATGTATCTGGCCTCTACTACTTTTGTGGCCTCCCTTAGTAAGTCCAGTTCACCTTGCTTGTCTCTCCTCCTTAGTGCTATTGGAGATTTACTTCTGGCAGCTAGTTGATTGTATGTTTGTCATTGATGAAAACATATAATATACAATAGCTTTCTATATGTACTTATAAGAATGATGGTATCAAGCCTTGCATAGCTATGATCATGTTGTAGACATGTTTATTATGTTGTGATCATACACGCAGAATCAGATATGAAGTATCAGTTGTGTTGTGTAATTCTGTTATGTGGCAGTTATAGTTTCTGGAGTTTGTCTATACAGAGCCGACGTATTGCATTGGTTCTTGAGTTGCATCTATATTTAGGATATGCATGTGTATATTCATGATTAGTTATGAGTTGATGATAGTTATCTAAAGGTGCCAAACATGTTTCAAGAATATTGTAAAGTTAGAGTTAATTTGGTGAGGCCAACTTAGTGAAGCGTCATGTCTATTCAATTTATATTTGCACAGTTGTAATTATGCTTGTGTGATTAGTAAAGCTGACAAGGATGTTATGAAGAGTTGTCTTACAGGTCCCATGATCTCATACTTTAAGGAAGATACTTATAGAAAGTCATTTGTGATACGCTAAGTGTGAATGATACGAAAAGAGACAGAAAATGTACAGAGCAGAATATCAGTTGTGGTTCATTCATCAAGGGTCTATGTGAAGAAGCAGTAGAAGATTACAATACATTGGAACTGATCAAGACAATAGGTCTACTCTATAGTTCATCATCAAATATAGTGCATATCTATTCTATAGAAGGTTGTAGCCTTCACCATTGAAGCAGTGAGCTTTTTGGACAGTGAGTCCACCACCCCTAACAGGGTTATTTGTGAAAGACTCCTAATAGGGTCTGACCCTTAACCAGGTCACTATACTTATTGCATTGTAAAGTACAACTCCTAATAGGGTTCAAATATCTTCTAATAGGGATTACAATAAACAAGTATAGTTCATTGTGGGTACTAATTTCCACCGGGGTTTTTACCATTTGGTTTCCCCATAAACAAATTATGGTGTTATCTATTTGTGTTATCTGAATGTACATTTTCTTTATTATATTCTGGAGTTAATAAGGTTAAAGAATTTAATAAGCTGATAACTGATTCACCCCCCTATCAGTTATCCTTTGGGACTATTCTAAAAATTGGTATCAGAGCCAACTGCCTTGAAGAAGAAGCCTAACAGCTTAAGGTAGATCAAATGTCTTACTTCAGAAAAGAGAGCCCTAAGTTTGATGGAGAAAATTATTTGGATTGGAAAAACAAAATGATAACACATCTACAGTGTGTTGGTTTTGATATCTTTGAGATTTCCACATAAGAAGTTGTTATTCCCTCTTTAAAAGATCTATCAAGAGATGATGCTACTAGTAAATAGAAGGATACATTCACAGCTAATGCAGTTGCCAAAGAATCCCTTATAAGCGCACTATCTGATAGTGAATTTTCTGAGATCAAAAAATTAGACAAGTTATACACAATATGGAAGTATTTATAAGACATGTTTGAAGGAGATGTTCAAGCAAAGAATGCATGCAGGAAGAAATGGAAAATGAAATACAATAGTCTTGAGATGTTACCTAAAGAGAACATTAGAGCCTACAATCAAAGGATAAATGAAGTAGTCTCTGGAATCAGAAACATTGGTGGAGAAATATCAGAAGAAGATATAATGGACAAGATGTTGACTACTTTAACATCAGACTATGAGAACAAGATTAGTATTCTAGAGGAAACCATGCAATTTTCACAAGACTTCAAGAAAGAGACTTTGATCAGTAAAATCTCTGCATTTGAGATATCAAGATTGAAGACTAAACCAAAAGGTGAAACAACCTTCAAAGCCTCAGTTCATGGTAATAAATCTCACATCTCTAGCAATAATGAGAAAGAAGAAGTTGATGAAAAATTAGAAGAAATCATTGCCATGATTGCTGGAAGAGAAAAGAAAGGCAAAGGGAAATATGAAGGACAACTTCCATTCAAATGTTTTTTCATGCAACAAGATCGGTCACTTTGCATCCAAGTGTCCTACAAGAGTAAATAAATTCAGATCTGACTATAAACCTAAATGTAGGAAGGAATGCTATCATGCTGAAGAAGGGGTAACTGATGAAGATTTAGGAGAAGATGAAATTGGATTTGTTTCCCTTAAAGACATGGAAAAATTAATTGAGCATATGGACATTGAAGATATAAAGGAAACACAGGAGTTAGCCCTAATTTCCAAAGATGACATCAAAACTGATTGGATCATTGACAGTGGATGCTCTCATTACATGATAGGTGATAAAGATAGATTTGTTCATTTAGACAAGTACAAAGGTCGTATGGTTAGATTTGGAGATAACACTCCTAAACCTATCATAGGCAGATGATCTATCACCCTGGATGGAAAGAACAAGATAGATGATGTTATGTATGTTGATGGATTACATCACAATTAACTAAGTGTTGGACAACTACTTGACAAAGGTTATCATTTGGAATTCAAAGACAACAAATGCATTATTAGCAACAAAGAAGGAGACATGATTCCATCAGGCTCCAAAATAAAAGGTAATGTTTTCTAGCTCAATTCAGATGTAAGTTATTTTGTTGCAAAAGTGGATGACAGTTGGTTATGGCACAAGAGACTCTGTCATATCAATTTTGATAATATAGTAAAGATAAGCAATGCCAAGGCAGTTAGAGATCTTCCAAGTATTACAAGACCAACTAACACAATATGCAAAGAATGTGTTATGGGAAAGCATATAAGGAGTTCTTTCAGAAGCAAGCAAAACTCAGCCGAAAACAAGTTAGACCTAGTACATACAGATCTATGTGGTCCTACTCAAACTAGGTCATATTATGGAGAAAGGCATTTTTTTTCTTTGTTGATGATTTTCCAAGAATGATGTGGGTTGCGTTCTTAAAGGAGAAGTCTAAAGCCTTTGAGAAGTTAAAAATATTCAAAGCCAAAGTAGAGAATGAATCTGGATTAAAACTAAAATGTCTGAGATCATATAGAGGAGGAGAATTCACCTTTGACTAGTTTTATGACTATTGTGAAGAACATGGAATTAAAAGATAGTTAAGTGCACCCATAACCCCACAATAGAATGGCATAGAAGAAAGAAGGAACCAGATCAGACTTGATATAGTGCACACTATGATGATTGAAGGAAAAGTTGTGCACACCTATTGGAGAGATGCATTTAATACAAAAATATACACTATCAATAGAACTCAACTAAGGCCAGGCATGGATAAGACACCTTATGAACTTTGATTTGGTAATGTACCTACAGTAAAATACTTCAGAATATTTGGCAGCAAGTGCTACATCTAGAGAGATGATGGTGTTGGTAAGTTTGATGCTAGAAGCGATGAAGGTATTTTCCTTGGTTACTCTACTAAAAGCAAAGCATACAGATGTTTTAATTTGAGATTAAAGAAGATAATTGAAATTACTCATGTAAAGATTGATGAGAAGTTCATGGTTCAAGAAAGGTATTACGAATATGCACCTATGATTGAGAATGAACCTAGGCAGAGCAGTAAAGACACTATTATTGAAAAAATGTTTGACTGCATTGATGTTTCATGCAATGAACCTGAATCAAGCAAAGAAGTATCATAGATTACAGATGAGGATGATAAACCAAAAGTTTCAAAGTTCACATTTAGGTATCATTCAAAGGAGGATATCATTGGAGAGCAGAGTAGTAGTGTGTTGACCAGATCAAAAGAAAAACGGTTAACAGTGGATGAAGAGGTATGTTTACTTTCACAGATCGAACCTTTAAATGTTGAAGATGCTTGTAAGGATTCTGATTGGCAGAAAGCAATGGAAGAAGAATTAGATCAAATAATAAAAAATGACACATGGGAATTGGTCCCTAGACCCAGTGACAAAAATGTGATTGAAACAAAGTGGGTATTCAAAAACAAGATGAATGAAGATGGAATAGTAATCAGAAACAAAGCAAGACTAGTGTGTAAAGGTTATACGCAGAGGGAAGGGATAGATTATACTGAAACATTTTCCCCTGTGAAAAAACTGGAAGTCATAAAGTTATTCTTGGCTTATGCAAAATTCAAGTATTTTAAAGTATATAAAATGGATGTTAAATCAACTTTTCTGAATGGTGACTTGAAGGAAGAAGTATACATAGAATATCCTGAAGGATTAAATCTATCAGACAAGCCAGGTATGGTATGCAGATTAAAGAAAGCACACTATGGACTTAAGCAGGCCCCAAGAGCTTGGTATGAGAGACTAGATGGTTATCTTACCAGGATTGGATTTAAGAAAGGAGCAGTAGATTGTAGCCTATTCATAAGAGAGACACCTGATGGACTACTACTTGTTGCCATATTTGTTGATGACATTATCTTTGGAGGTAATGATAAGTTTAGTTTAGAATTTGCAAAAGAAATGCAGAATAGAATTTAAATGAGCATGATTGGTCCTATAAAATATCTTTTGGGATTAAAAGTAAAGCAGATAGATAAAGGAATATTCATAAATTAGACCAACTATGTGAGGGAAATATTGAAGACCTTCAAGATGGAAGATTGTAAGCCTGTATGCTCTCCTATGATAACTGGAAGCAAGCTTTCTAAAGAAGATGATTCCACAGCACTTGAAAAGACATTATATAAGTCTATGATTGGAAAAATTATATGTCTTACTCAATCTAGACCAGACATATCTAATGCAGTTGGCATTGTTGGAAGATTTATAGCTGAACCAAAATAGAATCACCTAATGACAATAAAGAGAATATTTAGATATCTAAAAGGAACTATAGACTATGGCTTATGGTATCCTAAATCATAGAATGTATAGCTTCATGTGTATATAGATACAGATTAGGCAGGTTGTCTTGATGATAGGAAGAGTACTTTTGGAGGAGCAATATTTCTTGGAGATAGGTTGGTCTCTTGGGTAAGAAAGAAGCAAAATTTTATCTCTCAGTCGAGAATAGAAGCTAAATATGTTGCAGAAGCATTGAATTGTTCAACAATGGTTTGGATCAAATAGATGGTTAAATATTTTGGTATATAGGTTGACTATCCTATTGTTATTAATTGTGATAACACTAGTACTATAAACATGTCCAAGAACCCTATGATGCATGAAAAGACAAAACACATTGAGATTAAATACCATTTTCTTAGAGAAAGAGTTGCAGACAATGAAGTAAAATTGGACTATGTAAGCACCAAAGAATAGTTGGAAGATATTTTCACAAAGCCCCTATCAAAAGATACTTTTGAGTATCTCAGAGAGAAGTTGGGAGTAATTCCCTCTCCTGAGTCTGACTAGAAAAATCAGTAAGAACATCAGTCCATAGTGACTGATGAATGGTTAACTACTCTACTCCTGGAGTAGTACCTGTGCCTAATTTCTTATGGCACGCTTTGCCATTGATGTCAAAGGGGGAGTATATAGTAAGGGGGAGCATATACTCTGGGGGAGTATAAAAAATAGTCAGAAGAATTGAAGCAGTGTAGAGGAATCTTTGATGAGGATATTGAGAAGATTGTAAAAGAAAGAAGACACCATGTGCTGAAGATGTTTTTAATATCATATGTTGCCATCAATGTCAAAGGGGGAGATTGTTGGAGATTTACTTCTGGCAGCTAGTTGATTGTATGTTTGTCATTGATGACAACATATAATATACAACAATGTTCTATATGTACTTATTAGAATGATGGTATGAAGCCTTGCGTGGTTATGTTCATGTTGTAGACATGTTTATTATGTTGTGATCATGCACACAGACTCAGATATGAAGTTTTAGTTGTGTTGTGTAATTCTGTTAAGTGGCAGTTACAATTTCTGGAGTTTGTCTGTAGAGAGCCGACATATTGCATTGGTTCTTGAGTTGCATCTATCTTCAGGATATGTGTGTGTATAATCATGATTAGTTATGAGTTGATGATAGTTATCTAAAGGTGTCAAACATGTTTCAAGAAGATTGCAAAGTTAAAGTTAATTTGGTGAGGTCGACTTAGTGAAGCATCGCGTATATTCAATTTATATTTGTGCGGTTGTAATTATGCTTGCATGATTAGTAAAGCTGACAAGTATGTTATGAAGAGTTGTCTTACAGGTCTCATGATCTCATACTTTGAGGAAGATAATTATAACAAGTTATTTGTGATACGCTAAGTGTGAATGATACAAAAAGAGACAGAAAATGTACAGAGCAGAATATCAGTTGTGGTTCATTCATCAAGGGTCTATGTGAAGAAGCAGTAGAAGATTAAAATAGATTGGAACTGATCAAGATAGCAGGTCTACTCTATAGTTCATCATCAAATATAGTGAAAATTTGTTCTACAGAAGGTTGTAGCCGTCACCATTGAAGCAGTGAGCTTTTTGGTCAGTGAGTCCACCACCCCTAACAGGGTTATTTGTAAAAGAATCCTAATAGGGTCTGACCCTTAACCAGGTCACTATACTTATTGCATTGTAAAGTACAACTCCTAACAGGGTTGAAATATCTTCTAACAGGGATTACTATAAACAAGTATAGTTCATTGTGGGTACTAATTCCCACCGAGGTTTTTACCATTTGGTTTCCCCGTAACCAAATTATGGTGTTGTCTATTTGTGTTATCTAAATGTACATTTTATTTATTATATTCTAGATTTAATAAGGTTAAAGAATTTAATAATCTAATAATTGATTCACCCCCCCTATCAGTTATCCTTTGGGACTATTCTAATAGTGCCACCTCTGTGATGTTGTAGTCCTCGGGCCTCACGGCCACTGCATCTGCACTAGGAGGGGGTGTTGCGATAGTGGCAACTGTGTTTCCCACCGGCCTAGTCTGGAGAGTATGGATTGTCTGCACCTTCTTGGGCTTTTGGGCCTCTGCATTTTTGGCCATCATTTTTGCCAACAAGAGTGGAGCGCCTGATGTGACCTTTGGGGCTTTTCTTTTCTTTGATTCTACTTGCCATTGGAGCGGCTAGGATGGCTTTGTTGTTAAGACATGTGCATCAGGATTCCCTTTAGAATCTGATGGTGTGCTCCTGGAATGTACATTATCTTCAGGCTCTTTCTTCTTCTCTTGCTAATAAAGTGTCATCAAATTTGTCGTGTGGGGGTGAGGAGTTAGAAATATTTTCCAGTTTGGGAGAATCCGAATTGACCTCTACTGGTGGCAATTCTGGCATACTGAGGCTGGTAGTTGGGCTTGGTGTGGGGGTCACCTTCTTCTTTTTCTTTCTCATCAATGGGACCCCAGGTATCTAGAATACTGGTATACTCTACCTCAATGAAAGTTTGTCTACTCATCATCGTGGCCAATGTTGGGGATCTGGCTAAGTGAGCAGATGTAATCAGAGTAACGAGGAGGCTGGAAGATATCTATGTGCTTAGATACTAGTTGACCAACCTCTCTGACTCCATTTTTTTTTGTAGTTGTACCATTATAGGGGTGAGACCTTGGGGAGGTACCTTGGCTGGGGTGCCCTCTTTTTCTTTTCCTTTGCTTGTACTAGGTCTGACGTCGGTGAAAGACAGAGAAGGTCTAGTGTTGGTGATGGAGGGAGTGGACTTATGAACCACTGTTTTCTTCTAGGTGCTCTTGGGACACACCCAGGAAAAATATTGGTGACTTGCTTCCAAAATAGGGTGACATACCCCTTCAATTGTCAGGTCCTCTGGGGTGTCCCAATCCACCGGAGGGACATCTAACTTGTCCAGTCCTTTTCCTTTATATGTTGGATCCTCCAATGGCTGATCATCTGAAAATCCCTTCAGAAAAGTCTGAAGGTCGAGCACCTTCATGAGTCCCTTGCTCATCCGTGAATGTTATCGGGCCTAGAGATCAAAACTATCTTGGCAGTTCACCCAAAAATCTTCAATATCTTCTTCATGTGGCAAGGATGCCTGGGGAAGTGCTGTGGAAATCTTACCTAGTGGATCATAGTTTTTCTTGGCATGGTGGAATTCCACCAGTCCCAAGCTTTTCAATTCATTATTTTCCTCCCTTGTCACGGTGAGGCTGCATGTATGATTCCTGCATGAAAATGGGAATGGGACATTGATGACCTTCTTCGATGTAAAGAAGGCATGCATATCCATCATCTTCCAGTAGAACTCTCAAAGCATAATTCTGTCCCTACAATATTGGGGAAGAAGATGGGGCTTCCCGGAGAAGCCGGTCACCCAAACGTAAGTGTGGCGCTGAAACTGAATAAAATAGCCACCATAGGTGCTAACCAACTTCATTACCGCCTGCAAAATCAGTACCTAAAATCACAAGTAAGTGTTAGGATGTTGTGGTAAATGAAAGCATCATTTACTCAACAAAAGTTTAGGAAACTGAGTTCCCACTGTATTTGGGGATAATGATCCCATGGTGTCAACTGGCCCAGCCCATTTCCAAGTTCTCCATGTGTTCCCAAGCCTAGAAAAGCTGATCTTTGTTAGGCTAATGCCCATAGCACATATGATGTCAAGTAGAACTTAGAATGCTGGATGATGCCCTTCAGTTGTGTGTCCACATGATTGGCTATGATAGTCGCCCATTTGAAGGTCTGACTATGTGTGGTGATGTAGTAAATAAAGTAGTACATCCATGCCGAGAAATCCTAGGCATGGGGCAATCTGAAGATCCTACACAAGAATATAATGCCTGCTTGAATCATCTCTTTGAACTCCCTATGGGGAATTTCCATCTTCATCCTCCTACAATCCCTATTTGGGGACTTCAGCTAGTGACTATTAAGATATTTCCGGGAGATCAGGGTGGCGTCCTCAAACTCCTATAATGTTTGGACTTGATTACAAATAATGGACCCTTTGAACTATGGGATCCAAAGCCCTGAGGAAAAATTTGCCACCTCCAGGGTGACAATTATTGTTGGGTACTATAATGGTTGGGGATTTGGAAGTAGAATGGTCCACGTAGGTGCATTGTACAAAGTTTCTTACTGGAGTATTAACTTTGGTGATTGCACCGAACAAGGAAAGTTTTCTACCTTAATGATGCCGGAAGCGGCCAGCTGAGTGGCCAAATTGTCTCCAGTGGCCTTCAACCTATAGACGGCTTGGATCAAGCCTTGCATTTTAGCCTAAGGTCTAGGCTCTATGTCTGTTATTTCTTAAACTTTGGAATCCACCTTGGATCCCATGAGAACAACCTCCCTCAGGTATTTGGAGGTGAGTGACAACTTTGCAAGGAACTTTTTGGCCTTGGTTTTTGTAGCCGCCCAAGTGGAAGTGGTAGGTAGCTCCGGGATATTAGGAGGGGTGATTACTTTAGACATCTTTATTAGCTTATCCGCAACCTGCAAGATCAAAGAACCGTTAGAACATGGTATATATAAAAGAATAATAGGAACCCAGGGGAATTTATTACCACCCTGCACATGTCCAATAAGTGTTAGTACATACCAAAATCTTGAAATACTTAAAAATGGATGTGAGTAGGACTTTGAGGTGTTGAATAAAGTGACAAGAGGGAAAAAAAGACAACGGATCACTCAGGACCCATAGTCTAGATAAACTAGCCATTACCGTGTTGACGTGAGCAGAGGGAAACCGCAAACAGCTAACATGGATTTGAATGTGGTCACATGACAGGTGACATAAAGGCATTAATGGTGACAAGTGGGCTGACACAAGGTAAAATTGAATGCCAGATGGGACATGGTTTGAATTCCCATTCATGGGAAATTAATCCTTCCATTAAAGTGATGAGATAGAGGAGAGAGAAAGCCGCCATGACTCTAACCAGCGAGGTGTTGAGTTTGAACCATGGTGACTCCATCTCGATGAGCTTGGTATGGTAAGTGAAAACACACGACATAGCATAATGAACTCATTAGTTTAGAGGTATATACATAAGATATATACATGAATTCATAGAGGGCCGAAGGCTAAAACACATATACACAACATTTACAAGATTTTTATAGATTTACACCATATTTATACAAGTACCCGAGCTATCCTAAGGAAAAATACAATGTATACATTAATTTACAACTGCGTAGAGGGTGGACAACCCTTTGGTAGAGCCAACCCACCAATGAGAGGCAAACCAAAAACACAAAACATAGAAGGCAAACCAGCAAAATGAATGAAACAAAAACCAAAAAACAAAAGGAAACAACAAGAAAAACAAGAAACAATAAGAAACCAGAGGGCAAGCTGAGGACCTACCTAGAAATATGAAGAGAAGCAGGGGAGAGGGACACCAAGAGTAATTTTGAAACAAGTTCTACTCTCAAATGATCATGAACAGACACCACAAATCAACTGGTAATCAACCACTAAGCACAGAACATGTTGCAGCTTAATCATAGTTTAATCGCCTAAGAATCACTCTGAATTCTCTAAGTGTTTTTAGTCGTGGTAATTGTGAAAGTGACATGTAATTTATATTTATACTCTTAGGGTAAAAATGAGTTACACCCCTCTCCATAAACTCTAGAATAGGCAAACCTCTAGACTCTGAGCTCGGGGATTCCATGCAACCATACCTTCTTGCGAGAAGAAGACATCGTGGCAGAGAATTCCAGAGTCTAGAATCCAGCTCTAGAAAGAAAAAACTCCAGGACTGGGTCCCGAAGACACAAGAAGAAAAAAGTAGAGAGAAAAAAAACCTTGCGGGAGGAAAAGCCTGGGGAGGAAAATGAAGAAAGCAAAGAAAAAAAGGCAAGAGCCAAAGCAAAAAGAGGGGACCCAACATTTTGCACAAAAAATGTAGGGTTGGGTATGCAGGGCATAATAGACTACCTCTGATTTTCAATTGCAATTGTTTGACATGGGGCTTGCTCAGCATGACACCAAGGTAGAATGGTGGAAGTCCACCAATGTGGTAATAGAAGAGGAGCTCGAGGAGCTCAAAACTGCTAAAGTTCAACTTAAAGTAGAAGTAGGTGAGCTAACTAATTTCATCAGACAACTCATCACTCTGATAGAAAGTATTATGGGTGCCTAGACCACTTTTGATCCCAGTGCTGTGGAGAACCAAGCCATCCTAGCCAAGTTACAAGAGGACAGCCACTTTGGGTAGATCAGCAAGAAATGGATTGAGAGGCTCAAATCTGAGGAACTGGTAGTTGTTGAGCAACTAGGTAATTCTCTCTTAAGGATGGAAATAGAGAGGAGAAATATTGAAAATAATTTGTAGACTCTCACATCAAAGAGAATGAGATGTCAAGAATGCATAGTAATCAAGAATGCATAGTAATGCTGCACGTAGTGGTTAAAATGAAGATCAAGGAGGAATTAAAGGCCAAGATATTGAAGAAAGGAGATGAGCCTTTGATCGAATGGCTTCAAAGCTTGGAATTTAAGATTGAAATGATCATCCAAGCTGAAACAGGGTTGCAGAAAATAGATGTCAAGATCAAGGAAGAGAAGAGCTAAGATTTCAAACATCTTCAAGGTCTGTACATGGAATCACAGACAAGTGGTCAGGGAAAAGAAATGATTGGATTGACTAGTATGAAAAAATCATTTTCTGATTATGTACATAAGCTGGCAGAATAGTCTTCCACCCATTTGGACAAGGTGCCAGAACTTCAACAGTTGAGTGGATGCATCTATAAGGCCATGGAAGAGCTGAAGGATAAGACAAATGTAATCAAGAGCCTGTCCAAAGAAAATTCTAGGTGGCTCATCACATATCAACAGGCATGAAGAGCTCATCCCAATCATCATAGTTGTCATCACCTATAGAGCTAAATTAGACAAGGGGAATTAAACCAAAGCTTAGATAGATTCCCTCTTGTGCTAAATTTTGATAGTATTGTAACAGATAAACCCTTTTTATCATTTTTGATTGGAGAAGTGGAACCGTTTTGGTTACCCTTTTGTAATGGCCCAACTCTGGGACCCTATATGTATTATTTCCAAAATCAATACAGTGGTTGGCTAAATTTTGAGGTGAAAGATAGCATTTTGCTGATTCAAAATTGTATGTCCGAATGCCATTTCTTTAACTTCTCCACTGCATTGCATTTATCTATCTATTAAATTTGAATGTTTCTTTGGAATTAGATTTATAGTTTGTGGTTGAACTAGAATTCTGTATTATGATTTGATATAGTTAATAAAGGGGAAATCTATTGTTATTCTAAGTCTGGGAGATGTCCCTGTGAAATAGATTGATTCATTGTCATTCCATCATTAAAAATCTAAGTCTTGCATTGCATTTTCATTATCAGTTATTGCATTACCATTTTTAAGGAGTCATATGATTGATGAAGCCTTGGAATTGGCTAAAGTTGGAATTGAATCTATCCTGCTTGAGCTATTTCCTGTCTAGGTTTAGCTTGGCTTACCTCTTCTGTTCTCGGGTCAAGAACATACCCATGTTAGAATAGGAAGGATCAATATTCATTGAAGATCATTTACTTAAGGGAGTTGTACCTTTAAATTTAGAGGGAAATTTGTTATTTAGTAACAATTTCCCAACTGTTGTATTCAATTATTCTTAAATATTTGGGTATTCTAGAGTTAAAGCAAAAAGAACAATCTATTTACCAACAAATTTTTTGTGACTCTACTGGGGAGACAAATAGTTGTTATACCAGAAGCATACCATGAGGAAAGATGGTACTTCCTTATGAAAATATAATTCCTGTGCTCCAACTAAATCTTGGTTTCCAAGACGATCAAGAAGATCTCATTTCCTCACTGAATACTTTTGTCTAGAAATATAGAAGAAACACTGAGTACTATAGAAATGCTAGTCAAGTAATAGAGCATGAAGAAGCTAGAACATAAGAACTTTCAGAAGCCATCTGAAGGAAAAATCCGATAAGGGCATGATGCCAAGAAGAGCGTGAATCCCGAATAGAAAACTAGTTGGAACCCTGGAGCCCAAGAGGTTTCTTAGGAGTGCAAAGAAAGAAGGTGGTACAGACCTAGTTTTTGAGAGACTTGCAAACCTTGTTTTTTCTCTACTTGAGGTACCCCGTCGAAACAATAGGAACACTAAGAGAAAAATTAGACCTCCTTCACCTCCCAAACAATCGACTCTTTTTTCTACCACTTGTTAGGTGTTAACTTTGCATGGAGTAGTTTCTCCTCTTGTTGTCAATCTAATACCCTATCTACCTCTGATAGTTATGGCACTTCCTTGGGCCACTACAGTTGGACCATTGTAATTAGCAGTGTATACACCCCTTCGCTCAGGCTCAAGAAATAATTTCCCCAAATTCTCTAGAGATGGGAAAGTATCTATAGATGAACACATTGCTACATTATTTGCTTCAATTAATATATTAGCAGTGTGAGAAGAAGATGTGGCCATCAAATTATTCATTGAAACCCTTGTTGAGGGTCTTGCTGATTGGTTTCACCACTTACCCAATTCCTCCATCACAGATTGGGCCTCCATGAGAGCTGCCTTTGAGAGAAGATTTAAAACTGCTAAAAATAAACATGCACTATTGACACAATTGACCTCCATCAAGAAAGAGCCTTCAATCAGTATGAGAGATTTCGAGGCTAAATTCAACAAGCTTATAAATCATATTCCAACAACTGACAGGCCTACTATAGGTAATTTTAAAACATTCTTCATAAGTGTTATGCTTCCAAACATCAATTATGATTTAAGAAGGGTGTACCCAATAGATTTGGATGCAACATAAAGAACTGCTATAGAAATTGAAGACCACATGATATCAATGGGAAAATGGAAAAGAGAAATACAGTCTATAGATGGTACTAGTAACACCACATCATCAGATGAGATGATTCAAAAATTATCCAATGAATTCATCACCTTCAAGAGGAAGCTTCCTAGATTTAATAATCCCTATCAGCAAAACTTCCAAGAGCATCCTAGGAGAAACAATGAAGGGAGGAATGTCGATGGAAATAAATTACATTTGACTACTCCACCATAGAGGTTAGCCATAGAAGCTCCTCCTAAAAGGGGAAATAGGTGTGTCTTCCATTTAATTAGAGATCAGGACGGAGAAAGTTGTCTCGGTGTAGCTCGTTCTTGGAAAATGCATGAGATAGACGAATGGATTGCTGACATGTCTGGAGTTGAACCAGATTCATATTCACATGGAGACTCTAAAAAATTCTATTTAGAATATCAAACATATTCAAAACAGGGAGAAACATATTATGCTACCATAGATGAGACCTCCTATACAGTCTTAACCCAGAGTCAGAAAGATAAGGGCCCCACTTCCACATCTCCACCAAAGAATAATGAGGAATCTACTTCCAATTCTAAGGAGGCTAATCAAGGAGTAAGGATCCTACAACCAGGTAAGGAGAAAAACACTTTTGACATTATTCAATTTTGTAGAGATTCCAAAATTCAGATTTCTCCCATAGACTATCTTAAGTCTAATCCTATAGAACTGCAAAAACTAGTAGATTACTATAAAGAAGGGAATCAGAATGTAAATAAAATTTCCATTACTACCATAGACAATGAGTCTATATTTGCAGACCCAATTGAACAAGGTGAGCCATCTGTGTTGGCTTCTTTCCCAGGCCAAAAGCCTGACCCATTCTATGTGTCATTGTATATTTCCATGACTACCATAGAAAATGAGTCTATATTTGTAGACCCAATTGAACAAGGTGAGCCATATGTGTTGGCTACTTTCCTAGGCCAAAAGTATAACCCATTCTATGTGTCATTGTATATCAAAGATGATAAAAGTTGTAGATATCTAAGTTTGTTTTTATCTAATGAATGTGAAATGTATATGCCACAAAATTTTTATGATGACAATTTGCCTAATGTTTATGGAAGCTCATATGAAGAATTTGCAGATTTATTGTCATATGATGAGTTGATACATGATGACAGTCGATTGGATCAAACAGATAAGAGTGGTACTGTTATCATATTTCTGAAACATGGGGCAGAGAAATTTGTGTTTGACAGAGGTAAGAGTTGATTTCAGTTGTGGGGCTTTGGGCCTTTTGTAGATAATATACATATTGTATAGTTGCTTTCCCTTTCAGTTGTGTTTTATTTCAGTAAGAGGTTTCCCCATTTTTTTAAAGAAGGAGAATTTTGAGAGATGTAACAGAGAAGAGATATCAGTGAAAAGAGGAAAGAGAAAAGAGAAAATCTGATTTGAAGTTTTGGGGTGGTTTGCTACTCCAGAGATCTGTGGTTCTCGGTATAAACTTGCATTTAACCGTCCTCAGTTAGAGCCACTGTTGGTACTCCCAAATTTGAGTGACCATGTTAAAATTTTCAATAAGGAAAGGTGAGTACCCCTGAAAAATTTTGTGAGAAGGCTTAGTTAGAGTGCTTGAAAAATATACCCTGGTGATTTTCATCAGTACCTTTCATTTCACATATGCAATGGGTTCTAGCTCCTAAATTCCAAATCTGACATGTTTAGGGAGTAGTCATTTTGAGGTGGTTACATAAATCTGCATTCTTTGCTAAGGTGTCATTTTGTTGTCCCAGGCCTAGTTTGCTTCTGAATATCTTGCACCCTGTTGAGTTTCATAAGTCACTACTTTGGGAATGTGTTACATGCATATCAGAGAGTCTATGTTTCAAATCCCAAGCCATTTCAAATCAGTTTGATAAGTTTCCATATTCCCCAAAGTTGGTTGCTCATAGTTGTTTGTATCTTTGTTTTGCCGAGAAATTTGAATAGCCCAGTTTGATTGGTTATAAATTTTGACCAGTTGATTTGATTGAAAAAATTCCTTTTTTACTAGGTTCCAGTGGTCAAATAATTCATATATTTCAGTTTCTAGATCATGATGAATCCATTTGTGCAATTTGTCAGTCTGATTCTGTTGGCATTTTGTTAAGTTTCCCAAAATTGTTGAATGCAGATTTTTTGAATACCTTAGTTTGAAGGCCTACATCTTTGATCAGATGGATAGGTATGACATCATGGTGTGTTCCCAGGTATTGTAAGCATGAAAATTAACCAATATTTCCAGTTTTCAGATCCCTATGAAATCAGATGACAAGTTTTCTAGAACCATTCTATTAGTGAATAATTCTGATTTCCTGAGTATTCAAGTGCAGAATTACTAAGTTGTCTACTTTGAGGTCTTGAAAATATATACTCGGTTGAACATTTTTGATAATTGAGTTTTCCCTTATATTGTAAACATAAGAATGTACCCATTTGAAGAGTTTCAGATTCCTTCCCAATCCATTTATTCATTTTTCCAGAGCCTTTCCATTTCTAATTTATTAAAATTTCACTGAGTATGCAGAATTCATAATTAAGTGACCTACTTTGTGGTTTCCCTATTTGCACCTGATTCAAGTTCATGAATAATTGAAGGTTGTTTTGCATCATAGACCTAGAAGTGAACTCATCTAAATATTTTCAGACTTTGGTAAATCTGATTGATTACTTTTCTAAGTTGAATCCAAATCAGTTTTCTTCATATTGGCCTAGTTTAAGTTCAGAAAAGTGTTAAGGTGCTAACTTTGCACATTTGTATCAGTTGAAAAGATCACTTTCAGAATAAACCAAATGAGGTTTTTCATTCTACACATGACATTGAATCTATGTTCAGAGGTTGAGATTTTGAAGGTTCTTCCTAGTGACTTTATGATTTCAATTTCAGAGGCAGATTATTCAGTTTGCAATGCAGAACATAACAAAGTTTGCAAATTAATCATTTTCTGAGAGTGGTAACTTTTTATTTTAAAGTTGTTTCCAAGAACCGATCATGGCATCAGTCTCATTGCAAGTAAATGTACTATTTGACCTAATCACGAAGCTTCAGAGCATGATTTAGTGATTTTGCAATGACTTATCCAGATAAAGTTTATGCTGATTCAACATTTTATATTTGCACTATTTTCTAAATTGCTAAGTTTAATCAGTTGCATATTGTACCTGGAGTAAGATCTAGAGAAGCACTTTTGCATGCATATTTATTGTAGATGAATGGATCTTCTTGCCAAGTGTCAGGGTCAGATTGCTTGTTTCAGTTAGTTTTTGAGACCTGTTCCGGAGGCCAGTTACCATTAAAAAGTTTAGTTTGCAAAAGTGATTGCAAAGTTGCTAGTTTGATGTCTTGAGATAATTTGCATAGTATTTTCTACCTAAAAAGGTGAAAGCATATTTGAAGTTTGCATTTGAACTTTAAGTTGAAACATATGAGAGCTGCATTTGTGAACAGAGGAGTTAAAGTTTGAGTGAAAATTGACAAAGATAAAACTGATTTCAAATGATTAACACAAAGGGGTTTGGAACAATACAATTGGAAAGTCTAATCAAAACTAAAGGTGCTACTTATGCTATGGTCAAACAATGCAATTAAAGAAGGAGCTAGTAGGGAGAGTAAAGAACTCAATTCCTAAGAAAAAATAGAGGTGCCCACGCTCAACAATGAAGAATGTTGGTGCCATATTCTTGGAATTCTTGTTGTTTGAATGGAAACTCCAGCATCAGAATTAATTAGATATATGTTTTAAAATTTGAAATATGCACTAAAATAAGACTAGATACATTCATTTTAAAGAATTCTTTTGTAAATGCATCTGCCTGGTGGCTGCACAATATGTCATAGTGCATTGCAAAAGGGATCCAACACCCAATTGGAGAATCCCACGCAACATTTGAGGGCATAAGGAAGATGGAATAAGATGGATTTCACACAAGTACTGAGTGCTTGTAAAAAAAACATTAAACATCAAATACATGTTGCGCTGAAGAGGGAAAATCCAATGTAAAGAAGTATTTTTAACAGTAATTCAACATTTCCAGAGGTTGTGCTGGATATTGTCGATGAATATAAAATGCTTTTGCAAATGTATTTGGAATATTGCGCAGTTTAAATGGGACTTGCACAGATTTTAGGGGAGAAATTTCAAACATTCATTTGCAAAAACAAACAGAAAGAGCCAGCACTTGCTGCGCTAAGTACAAAGGGATTTAAAACTTTAATGCAAATATAATGCCATGATCTAATTCCATAGTTTTGGAATGGTCTGCGCTAATTAATAAAGACCAGAGACATAGAAAAAGAGGCAAAGGAAAATGTGTAAACCAAATAATGCTATGGTGAATTGGAGACTCCACGCATTGGTCATAAGTGAAAGTCCACGCTGGAAAGAGAGGTGATTTGCACAGTATGGGAAGCAATAAAAGATTCCAATGCTAATTTGAAAACAAAACATGCATCTTGCGCAGCATATTGGGGAAGTTCCCAGCATCAAAACAAGACAAAGGCAGGAACAATTTGAAAGGGGTGCGCAGAACATGCCTCTTCAAAGAGTTAATAGTAAATAAAATGTAATAAGAAATTGCCCGCGTAGCACTATGGAGGGGTTGAAAACAAATGCAATTTTCAGTTTGTTGATGCATGGTACACCAATTAATCCTACACAGATCTTTAGAGAAGAAGATTGAAACACTTTAAACAACAAATACAGTTTCAAAATTTAATAAATACTGGCTGCAAAAACATTGAAGAAAGAGAATAATTTAAATGGAAATAAAAAATGGAAAATGCAAACATTGAATGAGAAAAGAAGCTTATGCATATATTTCAGATTGGGGGAATCAGACACAATCCAATGCCAAATCATGGAAAGCTGCACAGTATAAGGGAGAGTCAATGTTTGTAAGCAATGGAGAGTCTGTGCAGATATGAAGGTGGGAATGGAGTATTTTAAACATATTTAAAATAGCTACTCTTCATTATGTGGAGTTATAATATGGCATGCGATATGCAGAATAAACATTAACACATATCAAAGCATTGCAAAGTGCTTAGTAAGATCACGTCAAAACCCCAATGGAGGTGAGATTTTTGAAGTTTTAAAGTTCAAATTTGCAATTGTGAATCCATGGAAGATGGCAGTTAAGGTGAAAATTTTTAGAGGCAATGAGACTAAGGTTGGTCACGTAGTCGCCAGTAAAAAATGCTAAGTCAAAATTCATTCAGAGACTTGGAGACTAAAGCTAGTCGCCAGGTCTCCAAATCAGACTGTGGTTAAGAAATTTTTTTAGAGACTTGGAGACAAGAAGAAGAAAGGTAACTGCAGTTAAAAAGTGAGTTAAATGCCAGTCATGAGTAGCCAGTCAAAGCATGTGACATGTCAAAATTTGGTCAGTTCTAGGCATAAAGTGCAAAAATATGATATAAAATGCAAAAATTAAAGGATTAAAAGTCTTGGGGTATAGTATTTTCCTATAGTCTTATGCAAAATTTATTTTGCAAAACTTGAAATATGCTCTCGGGAGGATATTATTTAGAGTGAAATCAGATTTACAAGCAAATAAGATCAGATTTGAAAAGACAGTTTCAAGATTCAGATTTTGGAATCAGATATTTACAGAAATCAATCACATTTTTAATATTTGTATAGGATAAGATCAGATTTATACAGAAGGATAAGACAAAATGAAATCATTTTTATTGCAAATACTAGGAAAGAAGCTTTCATGGAGGATCTTGAGCAAAGTAAAATCAGATTTTGGGCAGAAAAATAATACAGATTTTGCAGATTTTAAAGGGGACAAAGTGCAAAATAAGATTTCATTCTCCATTTTTGTCCATCCACCACTTAGGGGTTTCTTCTTTCTTTTTTTTTTTGTGTGATTAGGGTTGGGTCAAGACATCTGTAGCTTGTTGCATCCTTATGGATTCCAAGATGTCTTGACCCTATAAATAGACCAATTTGATAATTTGCAAAGGTTCCTCTTCCCTGCTCTGGTTTTTGGGGTTTTTTCCCTGCACATGTTCAGAGCAAGTCCCTGTTGGTCTTGTGGAAATTTTATTCCAAGTTGGACTTCTATGTATCATTGATATTCAAAAATCTTATTGTCTGGACATGTTGAAGAAGAATTCATTAATGGAATACAATGTAGTTTTCCCTCTTTCATATTATCTTGTCACTTTGCATTCTATTTGTGCTCTAGTGTGTTTCACCT
The DNA here is from genome assembly GCA_018584345.1 of Thuja plicata. Taxonomy (NCBI): domain Eukaryota; kingdom Viridiplantae; phylum Streptophyta; class Pinopsida; order Cupressales; family Cupressaceae; genus Thuja; species Thuja plicata. Next base: position 1,997,295 of record MU225706.1, on the reverse strand, counting down.
GTAAGGAATTTGAAATACACTTGCTATAAGGTAGTGTGTCTAATTATTTATGAGTTTCTTTCAAGGAAAGGACTAAGTTTCATAGATAATTTTAGAGAGAAAAGCATTATGATAAGGATTTGATGCAGAAGTATGTATATGAGAGGATAGTTTGTAAGGAACTCTATCTCAACTACATGTAGTTTGTAAGGCACTCTACAGTATCTCCATTGGTTTATTTATGCTAATTCATGTTTTCATTAACTCTTTGCCCTAGGGATAGGCACTGGTCTAGGATATAGTTTGCAGTTTGTTCCTCATCCAAATATCAAAGTCATTTCAATCAAATATACTTCTGTTACTCAGAACAAATGATTTGAAATCATTAGGGAATCATATCAATAGGATATTGTCCATTTAGTGATCCCTTGGAGAGTGAATCAACTAGGTTATCCCTCCTTAAAAGGAAGAAGGATGAAAATCCTTGTATCACTAGTTTTTGCTATATTTATAATCATAGTTTATCTGGTTAAGCTTTGCATTTGGTTGTGCTTGATCATTTGCAAGGTGTTTCATAAGTTGGTTTGACAAGGATACATAGAAAAATAGTGTGCACTTTTACATATACTATGTAATCAGTAATCATAAAGAGGTAATACCTGCCTGAGTATATGTGGATCTCAAAAAGGAAGAAGGAGCTTATCCAATCCTTAGCAATTAGGCTTTTCTTGCATCTGAATCAATATAGATAGCATGGTGTTCAAGTAATTATTCAAGCACTATGATTCATACAAGAAAAATCCCTAACAGGTCTCAAGCTCTAATCCCAGTGGGTAACAAAAAGATAAAGCTAGTCCCAAAAGAGAAAGCTAAGTTTATAGTGCTGAAATCAGATGACCCTAAAGCCCAAATTCTATATCAGGAATTAGAATTTGGCAATTATATGTTGTTTACAGATGATCATGATGAGGAAATTGAACTCAGGGAAGAAGGAGATTATTTTTCCACCGAGGAAACACCACCAGAAATCTGGACCCTCAAATTTGACGGTAGTTGTGCATCATCGGGATTTGGCACTAGCGTGGTCTTAATATCATCGGATGGAGTATGTGAGCCCATGTCTTATAAATTGGAATTTTGGAACACCAACAATACTGTCGAGTATGAAGCCTTTCTACTAGGAATTATTTCTGCAAAGGATAAGGGTGTGAAAATCTTGAGAGCCCGAGGTGTCATGGAGTTAATCATGCACCAAGTCAAGAATCAATACTCTGTAAAAAAACACAGATTAAAAAATTACACGAACAAAGTATGGGATAAAATAGAAGCATTGGATGCATTCTTTATTGAATTTGTATTGAGAGAATTGAATTCTAAGGTGGAATCTTTAGTGGTGTGAGCCTCATTACTCCTCCCTCACCCAGAGTTCAAGGATAATAAATACCAAGTAGAGGTTGTGTATCGACCATCCTTGCCTGATAATGTAGAAGTTTGGCAAGTGTTTGAAGATGACAAGAGCCTCCTCCTATTTCTGGAGAGTGGTGGAAAATTCCATAAAGATGCTCCTGGTCATCATAAGGAAAACTTTCATGACAAAAGGAAGAAGGACAAGTTAGAGGCCATTCAGTTACAAGGAAATATCATCCCTCCCCACTTAGTTACACTTGAAAAAATCTTCAACAAACATGATACTTTTGTTAAGAAAAAGAGAATTGAAAGAGGCCCTACCACTGGTGAGTATGAAGGAATTAATATCAGAAGTGAAAAGGACCCCAAGATGATCAATATTAGGAAATTCTGCACTAAAGAAGAAAGGGAAGAGGCTAGTAAACTCTTCTTGGAATATCAAGATGTTTTCACCTGGAGTTATGAAGATTTGAAAATATTTATGAATGGTAAATTCAAACACCAGATTCCCTTAAAACCTGAGGCTACCTTGTTTAGGAAGAAACAAAGGAATTAAAATCCCAAAGTTGCTGATGCAATATTTAGGGAAGTGGATAAAATGCTTAAAGCAAGAATTATCTACCCTATTCATCACTCTACTTGGGTGGTGAATATAGTACATGTGAGGAAGAAGAACAGAGAAATAAGGATCTGTGTAGACTTTAGGAATCTCAATCAGTCCTCTTTGAAAGACAACTATGCTCTTCCCAACATGGATAATATATTGAAAACCATAGGTAGAGTTGTGTTGATGTCTATGTTAGATGGCTTCTCATGGTATAACCAGATAGAAGTGGAGAAAGAAGACCAGCATAAAATAACTTTCACTACTCGATGGGGCACTTTCACATATCACAGGATGACATTTGGGTTGATCAATGTTGGAGTTACCTTTTAGAGAGGTATGGAACTTTCTTTCAGTTATATGAAGAACAAAATAATTGGTATGCACCTGGATGATCTTACTATTTTTTCTAGAAAAATATTAGATCATATAAATGATTTGAGGAGAGTATTGAAAAGGTGTAGAGAGGATGGGATTTCACTAAATCCCAAAAAAGTTAGTTTTCTGTGTGACTGAAGGGAAATTTATAGGTCACATTATTTTCTAGGAAGGCATAAGAATTGATCTAGAAAGGGTGAGAGAAATCTAGCATTTGAGCTTACCTGTGAACAAAACTGGAGTGAAATCATTTTTCAGTCAAGTAAACTTTCTCAGGAGCTTCATTCCAAATTTCTCTAAGATTACCAAATGTATTGTGGACATGATGAAAGAAAATGTAAATTTTAAATGGAATGACTCTGGTAAGAAAGCTTTCAAAAGCATCAAGTGCACCATAGCCGATGCCCCAGTGTTATCTCATCCAGATTACAAGAAGGATTTCATAATTTATTTCTATTCTTCTGAACACACTCTATCAGCCATCCTCATGCAAGAGAATGAGGAAGGAGTTCAAGCTCCTATCACTTTTATGAGAACACCTATGAAAAATCATGAGATGAGATACTCTCAGGCTAAAAAACATGCTTTTGCAGTAGTAAAAGCTTTAAAGAATTCCAGATTCTACATTTTACACTCTCACTCTCTTGTATATGTGCCTGAAATTGCAGTAAAAAGCATATTGACTCAACAGGATGTGGAATGTAATAACAGAGGAATATGGGTGGCTAAAACACATGAATATGACATAGAAATCAAACCCACTAAGCTGGTAAGAGGAAATGCACTATGTAAAGCGATGGAAGAAAACCAAGTGGATGAAGACCCTAAAAAATACACAATTGGTCCTAGCAGTAAGTATTCACGATCCCTGGTTTGAAAATATTGTGTATTTCTTGACATATGCTGAATGTCCTGAAGGATTGACTTTGAAGAAAAGAAGAGATCTAAAACTAAAATCTTCTAAATATATAATTTGGGAAGATAGATTGTATAAGAGATCTATAGATAGAACTTTCCTTCGATGCATTGACAAATAAAATCTTTTGAGGGTGTTTCACGATGAAGCTTGTGGTGGACATTTCTCTTCATCAGTTACTGCATTCAAAATATTGAGACAGTGCTATTACTGGCTGGGAATATCTAGAGATGCATATCGTTGGGTAGCAAAATGTGAGAAATGTAAAATCTTTACTGGAAAGCCACAGTTGACAGCACTACCCCTTAGACCGGTGATAATCGAAGGTCCTTTTCAATAGTGGGGTCTTGGTTTTATTGGTCCTATAAATATAGCGTCTAGTGCAGGCCATACCTACATAATCACTATGACTGACTACTTCACGAAATGGGTGGAGACAAAAGCAACCAAGAAAACTACTTCGAAGGTAGTATGTGAATTCATCAAAGAGAACATCTTGGTAAGGTTTGGTGTACCTATTAAGCTAGTTATGGATAATTCTACATACTTTTCTTCTCAGGAAATCACCAAATTTTGTTTTGAATATGGCATTATGATTAGTCACTCATCTGACTATTTCCCTCAAGGAAATGGTCAAGCTCAATCCAGTAACAAAAATATGGTGAGCATCATGAAAAAGATTATAGCAGACAACTAGAGAACTTGGCACAAGAAAATCTATGAAGCCCTCTAAGCAGACATAGTGACTCCTAAAAGAGCCATTGGTGTATCCCCTTTTGAACTTGTCTATGGGATCAAAACTAGTCTTCCATTGCCACTAGAACTGGTGACTTGCAAAATAAGAACAACAATAGAAGATGGTATATATGAAGATGGTTTAGAAAAGAGGCTTCTGTACCTAAACAAACTTGAAGAAGAAAGAGAGAAAATGGTAGATCATATCACATAGCATCAAATGTGTGTGAAGAACTTGTTTGATAAAAAGAGAAGACCCCAGAAATTTATGGAGTGAGATATGGTGCTGTTATGGGACAAGCGCAGGGCACCCAAAGGCATGCGTGGAAAATTTGAAACATTGTGGAAAGGAACCATTAAGATCCATCAATAATTCAAGAGGAATTATTTTAAGCTGACTTACCCAGATGGTGACGCATTACCCCTGACATACAATGGTCAAGACTTGAAACTCTATAAGATCTGAATTTAAACCAGGTAACCCCTATATTGTATAATAGTTACATTTAGTTCCTTGTTTTTTTTTCTTTAGTTAGGTTTCCTTTCTATTTTCCTTTCTGTGTCTTTCTTTATTTTTGTTGTGAGCCGCCTTTTTGTTGATCTTTGCAAAACCAAAGATTTGAGTTCCTTGCTAGGACATGTGAATGTCCAAGTCCCCAGACAGAGCTAGCTGTTGCCCCACTTTTGGTCTGCATATCTTTCAGACACAGTGGATGTTTGATGTGTAGTAGTGGTCTTTAAATCTTTGTGTAAGCCCTGATTCTAAGTCTAGCTATCCTCTTAGGCTAGGAGGCCTTTATCTGATTTCCCTAAATTGCCTTCTCTTTTGTGAGCCGGGGGGGGGGGGGATTGGTCTCTGAGATCGTGTTTCATTGTGTAAGTTAAGTTCCCAAATCTGGTAAAGGTCATGTTTGTAAGAATCCTAACATTGGTGTTATATGCAGTTGAATTTTTTGCCTTAAACATTCCCCTTGGAAACATCGGCATAAAATTGGTTATGATCTTCTCCTTGGCGGAAAATCACCTGCAGAGTGCATTTTCTGCAGCAACAAAATTTAGAGTATTAGAGGTCAGTAGAAGTTGAAAATGAGAGATTTGGGAATATAAAAGCTTTGGGCTTTCAGATCAAATCTATTTCAGGAAAAAGAAATTATTGAGTGAGGAGGAATTCAAGATGCAAGATTACTGGTAGAAAAGCAGAAAATGGCTTCTCTGCTACTCCAACAGGTGGGTTTCGGCCTATGGGGTATGTTTTCCGCCAAATCGTTAAAATGGAAGATATTTGAAGAATAATAGATCTCTTGATTAATCCAAGGTATAAAGAAAGAAGTTGAAATCAAGAAATTCCATTTTAGCATCTCAATGAGCTAAATTTCTCCCTCAATAGATTTTTGAGTAGAGAGCACTCCAAAGGAATTTATCCACCGAAAGTTACCGTTACGATTACTAAAGTGAAAGGATGTTTCTTAACGTCTCGTAGGGGTAAAGTAATTAATTCAACTAAAGCTATTTTACCCCATAAAAAAATTTCTCATTAATGTCTTAGTCTTTTCATTCATGTGGCACGGGAAGTCGGCCGTTAAACGATAAGAATTCAAAAGTTATAAAAATAGGAAAGTATTCCAGACAGGAGCTACCATCTATTTAATGAATTGTCTAAATCTGAAGCTCTCGACTATAGTTATCCCCTGCTCTTGTGTTCTTGAGAAGCATCCCTTATCCCAAGTCAGAATTAGTTAAAGTATGGCTACTAGATTTATGGGATTCAATGGGATGAATGGCATCACATCTGATTGGCTTAAAATTATGGACACTTCCTTGAAGTTCTTTGATATGCATAAATTTCAAAGAAGATTGAAGAAAGACCAAATGCACCCTATTACTGAGAAGTTAAAAGAGAGCGAGTTAGTAGAAGCTATCAATTTTCCTATTGCTGTCCAAGCTCTTGAGCTTGTTCAAGAGTGCATAGGTTGATATAATCCAGATACCAAGCAGATCCTCTTGCCCAATGACACGGTGCTTCTATCCATTCATTGAGATTCTGTTTATAACTCCCTACACATTCTAGAGTAGGCTGAATATTCATAAATGAAATATAGTCGGGTGGTTACCAAATGTGGAGAAAAGAAGGAAATGTGGAAAAAGGAAATAATGAATTCATGGTTTCAAGAGCCGAGGAGAGCTAGGGGAAAATTGCCGAAAATATTATATGACACAAAAATAAAGCCAAAAATTGTAGACATCTTGGTGTTTCTCCATAGGATCTGAGGTGAGAGTGATGCACTAAAATTTGTTGAGCACCATTTCTTCTTAGTCTAGGTGATCTGTTCTCAACACCATTTCATCGATTGGGCTCTTATGGTAAGAAAAAATCTCTCCAGTGCCCTAAGTAGAGCTAAGCTTTAGAATGAGTTCTACATGTCTTCAGTCCTTATATATATATTGGCCACCATTCAAATTTGGCCAGGGCTTCCTAGGTTAGAAGAGTTCCCAGATGATGTTAAAAGCTATGAATTTTTCCCATGTCTACAATTACATAACATTTATGTTAAATATCTCAGATTTAATGATACATTCACAATGAGACTTTGTAGGGAGCTACAAGGTTTCTTGGAAAGGATATTTTCTCCTAAAACCATGGCTTTAATCAGCCAATTTGGGTTCTTTTTCATTCAATTTGTAGGTTTCTCATATATTCGTCTTGCAGGATTTGATGACTTCCCTCTGAAGTTACCTAGATAACCTGATGATATGATCATTCTGGTCGAGGTAATGAGGTAGGCACTCCAAGTGAACCTAATCTATGCTGATGCTAAGAAGAAGGGATAAGACTTCTCGATGACCATTGGAGCTTATAGTTTCACATCCTAGTCTAAGGAAAAGAATGTTCTGAAGATATTTTCAAAGAGATTTGAGTTGGAGACATATGATGTCTTGAGCCCGTAGTATGATCCTGTAAATTATGCATGAGATTCCTTGCAAATTAGTCATGCAATTCATCATGTTGATGATATTGAAGACTATTGGGCTAATTACAAAGATGACTTGGAGAGCCGAGAGAGATTCTACGCCAGGTTAACCATTGAAAAAATCAAAAAGTTCAAAGTTAACATTGAAGTGGAGGGGTTGAAAGATGATGGTCAACATATGTATGATAATACATATTTGGAGAAAATAAAGCCACACCCTATAAGCTCTAAGCCCATGATAGGGCGGGCCATTAATGACTTGGAAACCTTAATGGGTGGGATTTATGAAAGAATAGAGTAGTGGGTCAAATGGACTGCGGGCAAAAGAAAGAGGTCAGAAAGGAAGCCTCCTTCTCAGCGAACCCCGACAAAAGATACTTCAAGCACTACAGAAACTACTTTAGCAATGATCCCAACTATGGACAAAGGTTCATCTCAGCCATCCGGTGGAGGTGATGAGACTCCTAAGAAAGAGGTCCAACCAAAGAAGACATGTGGAGAAGGCTTTCTTCTAGAGATCGAGTCGACAAAATAAGTAGTTTCTACAGACCTGGTCAAGCCAACATAAGAGCCCACTAAAGGTGCAGAACCTGAGCAATCATCTAAACCTATTGCTTTAGATACAAAAGTTGGCACTTCAGACTAAGATACTCCAAGACAAGGGTCCGCTGTTGTAGTAGAGGCGGGTGAGGATACCTCCAATACCTCAGCTAGAGAATCCGATGAGAGGGTTGGGAAGAAACAAGAAGCTGCTCAAGTCATTAGATTGGTCTCCTCTTCTCCAACACCAGTGAATCCATTTTATTCTAGGCCTAAAGCTATTCCTCCGGTCATCAGGAAGTTGTTCATAAAAGAGTTGGTTTTTGCTTCCAAAGTTATCAGTGCTGAATCCTGGATAGAACATACTCTAGAGTGTAAAAGGAAGAGAGAAGAGGAAGGGAATTCTGGCAAAGACACTCTCTCATGAGCCTTGAAACCTAGCACCATAGTGGGTAAAGAAAAGAATGTGAAGACAATGTCTACACTGGGTCAAGACCCTAAAATAGAGCATTTCACTATGGAGGTGGCAAAGCCTACAAAGGAAGGTAGAATCGAAGCTATGATTGCCTCTAATTTTCAATTGCAATTGTTTGACATGGGGCTTGATCAGCATGATACCAAGGTAGACTGGTGGAAGTCCACCAATGTGGTAATAGAAGAGGAGCTCGAGGAGCTAAAAACTGCTAACATTCCACTTAAAGGAGAAGTAGCTGAGATAACTAATTTCATCATACAGCTCATCACTCTGATAGCAATTATTCCTGGTGCCCATACCACTTTTGATCCCAGTGCTACAGAGAACCAAGCCATCCTAGCCAAGTTACAAGAGGACAAACTTTTTGGGTAGATTGACAGGAGATGGATTGAGAGGATTGAATCTGAGGGACTGGTAGTTTTTGGGCAACTGGGTAATGCTCTCTTAAGGATGGAAACAAAGAGGAGAAATATTGAAAAGAATTTGTAGACTCTTGCATCAAAGAGAATGAGATGTCAAGAATGCATAGTAATGTTGCACATGGTGGTTAAAATGAAGATCAAGGAGGCATTAAAGGCCAAGATATTGCATCAAGGAGATGAGCCTTTGATCAAATGGCTTCAAAGCTTGGAATTTAAGATTGAGATGATCATCCAAGCTGAAATAGGGTTGCAACAAATAGATGTCAAGATCAAGGAAGAGCAGAGCAAAGATTTCAAACTTCTTCAAGGTCTGCATGTGGAATCACAGACAAGTGGTCAGGGCAAAGAAATGATCGGATTGGCTAGTATGCAGAAATCATTTTCTGATTATGTCCATAAGCTGGTAGAATAGTATTCCACCCATTTGGACAAGGTGCGAGAACTTTAGCAGTTGAGCGGATGCATCTATAAAGCCATGGAAGGGCTGAAGGATTGGACATATGCAATCAAGAGCCTAGCTAAAGAACATTCCAGGTGGCTCATCAGATATACTAATGTCCATATCAATAAGCATGAAGAGCTCATCCCAATCATCATAGCTATCACCACCTATAGAGATAAATAAGACAAGGGGAAGTAAACTGAAGATTAAATAGATTCCCTCTTGTGCTAAATTTTGATAGTATTGTAACAGATAAACCTTGTTTATCATTTATGATTGGAGAAGTGGAACCGTTTTAGTTACTATTTTGTAACAGCCCAACTCTGGGACCCTATATGTATTATTTCCAAAATGAATACAATGGTAGGCTAAATTTTGGGGTGTAAGATAGCATTTTGCTGAGTCAAAATTGTATGTCTGAATGCCATTTCTTTAATTGCTCCACTGCATTGCATTTATCTATCTATTCAATTCGACTATTTCTTTGGAATTAGATTTACATTTTTTGGTTGAACCAGAATTCTGTATTATGATTTGATACAATTAATTAGGGGGAAATTTGTTTTTATTCTAAGTCTGGGAGATGTCCCTATGAAATAGATTGATTCATTGTCATTTCATCATTAAATCTCTAAGTCTTGCATTTGCATTTTCATTATCAGTTATTGCATTACTAGTTTTAAGGAATCATATGATTGATGAAGCCTTGGAATTGGCTAAAGTTAGAATTGAATTTATCCTACCTGAGCTATTTCCTGTCTAGGTTTAGCTTGGTTTACCTCTTCTATTCTTGGGTCAAGAACATACCCCTATTAGAATAGGAAGGATCAATATTCATTGAAGATCATTTACTTAAGGGAGCTGTAACTTTAAATTTAGAGGGAAATTAGTTATTTAGTAACAATTTCCCAACTATTGTATTCAATTATTCTTAAATATTTGGGTATTCTAGAGATAAAGAAAAAAGAACAATCAGTTTACCAACACGGTGTCTTTCTCCCTGGTGGCATTGTCTTTTGTGGTGTTAGGGACCCCATCTCCGTTGACACCAGTATCATTTCTATTACCGGGATTCTCCCCATCCTTTTTAGCATTTGTTGAATAAATATTTGTATCTTCAGGGTTCTTCCCCTTATCCTGTTGCTCCTGTTCATATTCAACATCATTCACCAGGACATCCTTCTCCATGGGCACATCCTTTGGAGGAGGAAGAGGTATCTGACCAATATTTAACTGTTGGGTCGCTAAGACCACCTCACCCAATGTTGTTCTCTGGGGCACTTGATCACCCAAAGTCATTGAAGGCATTTGGAGCGTGACGGTTTGGGGTACGGTTGATCCCGAAGGTTCGGTTTCCCCAGTTGTCAATTTCTCATTATTTTTTTTCCTTAGATTTATCTCGGTCTCCTAGACTAGTGTTTCCTCAATGTTTTTTGGATCCCTTTGTGCTTCTTCCCATTCATGCTCCTTTTTAGGTTCTCAAACCTCCCTTTCCAGAACCTTTTCCTCTACTTCCTATGCAGCTATTTCTTCTACTGCCTTTTCTATCTCCCCCATGTAAATTCATAAGCTCTTCGATCCCAAAGATGTGATCAAAATCGTCATGCAGAGGGGAGGTCTCTGGGAGATTCTCTGGTTTGGGGGAGTCCAAACTAAATTCCATTGGAGGAACATTGGGCATGTTGGGGCCCGTGTCTATGCTCAGGGTATTCTCTACCCTCTGCTTCTTCCTTCTTAATTTCAATAGGGCCTCGACATCTACAATATCTATAGACTATGCCCCGACCTCTATCTGTTGGCTCATGAGTGCTTCTAGTGAAGGGAGTCCTTCTGGGCGGGTAGATCCCACTGGGGTGATTAGAAGATCGGAGGCAAGCTGGGTGCTTAACTTTTAACTTATCTATCAGGATGCCTCCAGTTGAACATGAACTTGCTCCAAAATGGGGAGCAAAATTTGGGGAGTAACTTGGGATGGGGTGTCTTTCTTTTCCTTCCCCTTGTCTTTACTTAGTCCTACGGCTCTGGAGGTCAAAGTAGACCCCTGCAAGATTGGACCCTTACGAGTTCTCCTCTTGCATACTTGCTCAAAATATTTATGGCTATTCTCAATGATGATTTGACTCAAATATTCAATTTTTGAATTCTTTGGGGTGTCCCAATCCACCAGAGGGAGATCCAACTTGTCAATCACCTGATCTTTGTATGTTGGGTCCTACAGAGGCCCATCATCTGAAAAATGTTTCAGAAAGTACTAAAGGCTGAGGGCCTTCATCAAACCCTTGGACATCTGTGAATGCTGTCGGGCCTGGAGATCAAAACTATCTTGAGAATCTGCCCAGAAATCTTCAATGTGAACTTTATGCGGCATGGATACCTAGGGTAGTGCCTCTCTGATCTTATCAATTGGGTCAAAATTGTTTCTAGTAAGGTGGAATTCCACCAGTCCCGGACTATTTAATTCATTATCGTCTTCCTTCGCCACTGCGAGACTGCAAGAATAGTTCTCGCAAGTAATTGGGAATGGAATGGACGTAACCTTCTTTAAGGAAAAGAATGCGTGGAGCTCAAGGATTTTCCTGCAGAACTCCAGAAGAATAATCCTATCCCCGTAATGCCTGGGGAGTAGGTAGGGCTTCCCGAAGAACCTGGTTACCCAAATATAAGAATGTTGTTGGAATTTAATGAAATAATTTATGTGCTCACCAAGGTCATCGCCTCCTGTGACAACTAGTACCCAAAATCCCGAGTAAGTGTCAAAATGTTATGGTAAATGAAAATTTCATTTACCCTGCAAAAATGGGGGAAAGAGGCTTCCCACTGAGTCTAGGGATAATGTTCCAATGGGACAAGCTGGTTAGGCCCGTTCCTGAGAATGCCCACTATTTGAAAACCCCAAAGAGTGGGTATTTGTTGGGCCAGTGCCTATAATACATATTAGGTCATGTAGAACTTCAAATTCTGGAGGAAATTCTTTGGTTGGAAGTCTACATGATTGGTGATGATGGTCACCCAATTGAAGGTCTAGCTTTAGGTGGTGATACAGTAAAGGAAATATTAAATCCATGCCGAAAATTCCTTAGCATGGGGCTCTCTGAAGAGCCTGCACAAATAGATGATTCTCACTTGTATGCATTCCTTGAATTATCCGCAGGGAATCTCCAGCTTCATCTTCTTATAGTCCCTTCTCAGGGACTTTAGCCAGTGAGTATTGAGATGTTTTCAGGCGAGAGTGGGAATTTCTTCAAACTCCTTTAGTGAAACAGACCGGGAGATAACAATGGATCCCTTGAACTAGGGGATTCCTAGCCCTGAAGAAAAAGTGGTGGCATCCAGAGTAACAATGGTCATTGGGTAGTGTAGTGGTAGAGGATCGGTAAGCAAAACAACCCAGGTAGGAGCGTTGTAGTGCCTTGCCAATTGCAGGATCAGTTCTTGTGCTTTCATTGAGTAGGGGAAACATGTAACTTTGATAATGTCGAAGGCGGCCATGCTCTTCACCATATCATCTCTAACATCCCTCTGTTGGTACATCATTTGGACAAGGCCCTGTAATTCATCCCATAGTCTGGGCTCTGTTTCTGTGATCTCCTGTAGCTTGGAGTCCACTTTGGACCCCACAAGAACACCCTCCCTTAGGTATTTGTAGGTTAATGGGAGATTAGCCATCATCTTTTCTGCCTTCGTCTTTTTGGCCGCTCGAGTGGAGGTAGTTGGAAGTTCTGGACTTCGAGGAGGAGTTGTTACTTCAGACATGTTGCATAATCTGCAACCTACAAGACCAGAGAACCGTTAATACATATGATATGATAAAAATAATTTTATGGACTTCAGGAGTTCACCGCCATCTCACCTTTGTTCAAAAATGTTAGCATGCATCAAAATCCCAAAATATAACAATTAACAAAGACTAGACTCTGATAATCAACACCTAGAGGTCCCGGGGTATTGGTTTATGTGACAAAATGGGATGATGACCTAGGTATTTCTCACCACCTGGAGCCCAGAGAAACTACCTGTTATCAAAGTGACCAGGCAGTGAGCCGTACTTGGCTAACATGGGTTGTCACGTGGTCACATGACAGACGTTGTAATGGCCCTTAATTTTGACAGGTGGGTTCACATGAGTGAAATGAATGCCAAATGATATGGTTTTGAATGCTCACTCATGGGGAAATTAATCCTGCCATCAATGATAAAGTGATTAAGGAGAGAGAAAACCACCATGGCTCAAAGAGGAAGGTGTCTAGTTTGAGCTAGGTGGACACCATGCGGGTGAGCTCCAAACTTGGGTTTTAACGTGCAGAGTGCAACAAGCTCACCATAGGGAGGGTCATCACAACAATATATAGACCAATTTATAGACCAAACTTACAGGAGAAGCTAGAGAATGGCGCAATTTATAGGAACGACCCTACCTTAAGGGTTATCTACAATTTACAAAGAAGTTATGAGAATTTACTGAGTCTACAAGAATGTACACTATTTATAGGAAGGAAATAAATGCGAGGAAGGTAGAAAACCTTCCTGTAGATCCATCCCACCAATAGCAAGTGACAACTAACCAGAAAGAAAAACAAAACAAAAACGAGGACAAAAACTGAAAGAGGAAAACAAACCCAAACACCAAAAAAATGAAACTAGAAAGGAGGGATAAACTACGAGGGCCTACCTTAACACCAAGAAATGTAGGAAGAGGAGCATGAGAGGCGCTCTGCAAACTAGGAGGATTTCACAGACCACAAATGCACCACTAATAATCACTTTTTAAGCACTGCTAAGCATCAAGAGAAAATTGCACTTAATCATTGTTAAATCACCTTAATCGCCTTGAATCACTCTGGTAATTTGTTTGCGGTAAATGTAACAATGACTAGTGAAACCTATTTATACCCTTAGGGTAAAACATTCCACATCTCCCTTCTACAAATCCCTAGAAAAGGCAAACCTCCAGACTCCATGCCTGAGGATCCCATGCAACCGCACCCTCTAGTAAAAGAGGAGATGGTGATAGAGAATCCTGGAGTCCAGAATCTGGCTGGAACAAAGAAGACAAACACTCTGGGACCAAGCCCTAAAGAAAGGAAGACCGAAAGAGAACACAACACCAGCCCCATAGAGGCAATGGAGGCAAAGGCTAGAGAAACAAAAGAAAACCAAAAGAAACCAAGGGAGAACAAAAGAAAAAAGGGGGACCCAACATTTTTCCCACAAAATGTAGGGACGGGTATGCATGGCATAACAATAGGGTCACACCTAACAGTGTGTTATTGTAACCTTTAACAGGGTTGGCTCCTAATAAGGTGCACTTTAGAAGAGTGAAAAATAGTAACTAGTTACATTGGTGGTTTTTCCCATATTGGGTTTCCACGTTAAATCTTGGTGTCACCTGTGCATATGTTATTTGTTTCATGCTTTATGTTTTTGCACTTAATCACTAAATTATAATTGCATTGGATATTATAAATATTTCTTTGACACCCGAGTTAACATAAGAATATCTTAATTTACTGAGTAACAGTATTAAAGTATTTAAGACATCTAAGGGACAAAGGATTTTTTTTGTAGTAAATGATTCACCCCTCCCCTCTCAGTTACTTATCTCATTTCCAACATAGAGATCAAAGAATAGTGTGGATGCATGTGAGAAGTGCACAACGTGCAAAGTGAAGGTTTTGATGTAGGAAATTCATATTCAATAATATGATTAGTGAAGAATAGGGAAACAAGGTATTCAAATATTTAAGTGTATTAGATTAGAGTACTGTGATAATATGGAACTCTAATTGAATTTATTTTTATTTTTAATTTTATCAGGTCAAAAGTATTTTGATCATTGCTGTGATCTTGCAAGGTAGTGAGCCTTCATGTAAAGGGTTGTAGCCCTAATTGTAATTGAGAAGTGAGCTCTAGACATTGTTCCTGAATGCAAGTGCATTCCCCTTATTGTAAGACAATATTTTGTAGAGTATTATCTTGTGGGTTCCATCCCCACCATAGTTCTCCTCCTAACAGGGTTTCCACAATAAAAATCCATGTGTTATGGTGTGATGTTTATTTACTTTATGTTCTCTCATGTTACATTTTAGTCTATATGATTAGCAGTTTATGGATTAGATTAGAATCATTTTATTGAAGTTAAAAAATTTAGAACACTGATTCATGCCCCCCCCTTCTCATTTTTCCCTTCATCCAATAATTGGTATCAGAGATTTGGTCCCTTGGAGGAAGATGAACCACTAGAGGGTGATCCAGGAAAGAATGATGGATTCAGGTTTGTAAGAACAACTATTAGTTACCCTAGATGATCTTGATTATTCTAAAAAAGAAGTTCAAGAGTTATAGAGGAATCTCAGAGAAGAAGAAATCTTCATTACACAATTGGAAATATAGTTAAAGAAAGAAAAGATGAAAATAAGGGACTTTTGTGATAATTTATGAAAAAAAATGATAGTGGGAGCTCAGATGATGAATAATTGAATAATGAATTCAAGGAAAATATTGAAGAATGTGATAAACTTGAGAGAGAGAGAGAGAGAGAGAGTCTATATGTTGGAATATTTCCATGTTGGATGTAATTTCATTGATGTCAACGTATTAGAGGAATCAGAGGAACCATAAGAATTGATCACAAGATCTATTTGATTATTGCTAACTTAAATATTGTAATTTATCCACTCGAACGAGATGTTTAGAGGTCCGGTGAGAATCAGATATTGTAGATATGAAGTCACATATGTGGGAGATCACTAAAAAAGGCTATTACTTAGTTCACTCCAAGTTTTAGATGATATCATCAAGATTTGGGTATGATTTAAGGTCAATATTGTTGATTCGCAACCTAGGTGACAAACAATGGTGACAAGAAGACAAAAAGAGATTTGGTGTGCACAATAATGTTATAATTTCATGAAGTGAACCTAGGAGTTTTTTGGGGACATACTCAGGTGTCTTCAACTGAAAGGGTTTGTACTTCAGAGGTTTGCAAGGCATAATCATATTGTCTTAGAGACTTCTTGACAATGTTCTTTAGGTTCAGTGAAAATAAGATGTAAAATCCAATGGATGTGGTGGATTTGAATGTTTGATTATTTATAATGATTCTATAGGATGTTCTTAAAGTATGTGATTTATGAGTTGGTGATACACATGGATTAGAAGGATCAGATTGGTGGAGTTTTTTTTCAATAATAATGTTTTTATTATTATTCATGTTCTTTGCTGACTTAGCTGGTAAATCATGTTGCGCAAGTGTTAAATCATGAAATCTAGGTGTTTTATGATCTAAAGGTGGTTTATATATTTTGTGGCCATGATTTAACTAGTAATATGGATTTGAATCAAGATATTTGGTTCATTGATTTGAAGAGATGATGAATTAGGTTTTCTGACCTAGTTCCTAGTATAAGATGATGAATTAGGGAAAATTCAAGGTACAGATCATGGATGCAAATGATAGAGGTGGCGAGAAGAGGAAGGTCCTGATTAAGTGGTGATCAGAATTGTTTCAACAAGGGGTTGAATAGAGATCTACATTGTGCTACATTATATTTGTATTATACATAAGGTAGATTTCATTTACACAGTTCAAAAAAGTATAGATCATTGTAATGATCAGATTGTAAGGTAGTGAGCCTTCCTCAAGGTTGTGGCTCAAGGAATTTTAATTGAGTAGTGAGCTCTAGGAAGTAAGCTTGAATTCATGTGCATTCCTATATATTGTAATAATTTTATACTTCTAACAAGGTATTTACTTATTTTGAGTAATCATCTCCACTATGGTTTTTCCCCTAATAGGGTTTCCACAATAAACAATCTTGTGTGAAGTGTGTAGATGTGATTATGATTTGTGTATGCATGCATATTTTCCTTCCAAGTAATCAGATTAAAATTTAGGGTATTTATGTTTGAAGGGTTTTAGGGACTAAGAGCTTAAAGTTCAAAGTTTATATAATAACTAATTCACCCCTGTCTTAGTTTTTCACTGCCATATTAATAGAAATTGGTATCAGATCTTGGACCCTTGAAGGAAGCTTAAAAATTTTAAGGGAGATCCAATATGATAGCTTATACGAAGTATAATCCAAGGTTTGAAGGCACAAAATACCCTTTATGGAAAGGTCATATTATCAATCATCTCAGATGCAGTGCAGAAGATTACGGGACCATCATAAAAAAATCCTACTCCCCTCATGAAGATCTATCTACGAATATACCTAATGAAAATAAGCAATTTGATTATAAGATTAAAGCATAGGAAAAATTGTTAAGTGCCCTATCACATACAGAGTACACAAATGTGATGGAACTCGAAATTGCTCATGAGATATGGACAAAGATAGAAACACTTCATGAATGTGATGCATGTTTCAAGAAAGCTAGGTTACAAAGCTTGAAAGGAAGGTATGAGTCCCTGACAATGTCTAAGGATGAGAATATAAATTATTACAGGTTAAAGATAAATGAATTAGTTTGTAGTGTCAGGTGTGCTAGTGGTGTATTGGATGAAGGATGAATTATTTCAAAGGTGTTGAGATCTATTCCTTCTTCATACAAGAGAAAAGTTTCTTCTATTGAATAAATCAAAACTATTGCTATTGTGACAAGAGATACATTAGTTTGTAAGTTATCTACTTTTGACATGAGTGCATTTGGTGATTCTTTACCCAAAGTTGAATCAACTTTCAAGGCTACAATATCATAAAGAGACGTGCATAGATTAGATCTAGGTGAAGGATCTACAAGACGAGTATTAAGGTTTGAAAAGGAGATGAGATAGATTGAAGAAGAAGAGAAAGAGATTCAATAATTGGAAGCACTTTCTGCAAGGAGACTAACAAAAGGATCTGGTAAGTACAAAGTAAAAATGCCTTTTAAATTCTTT
The DNA here is from genome assembly GCA_018584345.1 of Thuja plicata. Classification (NCBI taxonomy): domain Eukaryota; kingdom Viridiplantae; phylum Streptophyta; class Pinopsida; order Cupressales; family Cupressaceae; genus Thuja; species Thuja plicata. The sequence continues at coordinate 1,979,547 of MU225706.1, read as the reverse complement.
TTGCGTAAGAAGATAAGGCATTATGCCTTTGGATATCTAGAGAGGTTTCCCAAGTACAAGTCTGATAAGTATAGAAATGAGATAAAATGTCATTATGTTGCTGATTATGAAGGAGTCACATAAGATGAATCATATAATGTTTAAAGTGATGAAGAAAATGTGTATGCAAATATTAAATATGATGGAACTAAATCTATAGATCCTATGCCTAACAATTTTGTTGGATGTGTTGTTGAGGAAAAGGATTTAGCTACTCGAGTTATCAAAAGAGATGAATAGATTATTGATAGTGGTTTCTCTCATCATATGACTGGTGAAAAGTACAAATTATTAAGATTTGAAATGTATGATGGTGGAATGGTAAGATGGGGAAATAATTCTAAATGTATGATTAGAGGAAGAGGATCTATTTGTTATGCCCTACATCCCCGTCCCTACATTTTGTGTGCAAAATGTTGGGTCCCCCTTTTTTGTTTTTTGCTTCTTTCCCTTGCCTTGTCTTTTGCCTTTGTTTCTTTGTTTTCCTTCTCTAGGTTTCCTGTCCCTCAGTGTTGGTTTTTCTTTGTGTTTTTTTCCCTCATGTCTCTGGGACCCGATCTTGAAGTTGGTCATTTATTTTCCAGGAACCGGACACTGGACTCCAGGATTCTCTGCCATGATGTCTTCTTTTCGTAAGAGGGTATGGTCGCACGGAATCCCCGGGCCCAGAGTATGGAGCTCTGCTTGTTCCAGAGTTTGCAGAAGGAAAGGTAACTTGCTTTTCACCTTAGGTATAAATAGAAATCACCTATCATTTTCATAGTTACCGCGATTAAAAAAACACTTGAGTGATTTCAGAGTGATTCTTAAGCGATTTGAGCGATAATTAAGTCTGAATTACTCCAAGCTTAGTGGGCGATTAAGAGTTGATTTTTGGTGCTGGTTGGTGATCATTCAAAGGTGGAAATTGTTGTAGAGCATCAAAGGTGCCTTTCCTTCCTTTCCCTCCTTTGGATTCCAGGTTGGTGTTCCTAGTTCTCTCTTTCTTTTTTTCTTCTTTTCGTTGTTGTGTTTTGTTTGTTTCCATTTTTCTCTGCGTCCTCATCATCTGGTTCACCACCCATTGGTGGGTTGGTTCCGCTAGAGGGCTGTCCACCCTCTATGCAGTGTAGGATATTGTAGATTTTCTACATTTTTCTGTGCCATTTTGTAAGGTGGTCATTCTGCATTTTTGTTATGCTGTAGTTTTGGTGTATATGATGTATATCCTTCCATTTTTGTGTATATATCCTTTGGCCCCACTATACTTAGGTGTATATTCTATGTATATTCATCCAGTCTCACGTTAAGCTCACTGTGCTTCATCTACATTTTTCTCAAAGTTTGCGAGCTCATTCTAGGTAGAATACCACCTGGTTAAAACTCGGGTCTCAGTTGTTTCAACTAGGTGGTTTTCTCTCTCCTCTGTAAGCCAGCCTTTATGTTTCATTTATGTCCCAAGAATGCATTCAAGATTGTCCAAGTGGCCTGCACTTTTCACACATTTAGACAATTGGTGTCGTCATCACCATAACTCCCCATTTATTGCATAGCCACGTGACGCCCACGTGGGCCTGACAGCTCACTTTTCGCTCACATCTTCCAATAGTTAGCTTTTCAGACCCTGGGTCATTTGTCTTCACCAACCCACATATTACTTTCATTAAGTATGTTGAAACCCCTGGGCCTAGATATGGGTTAATTTTCTATGTTTTCATTATATATATATATAGTTTTCAGGATTTTGAACCCAAACTAACTTTTTAGGCTAAGGACGTGCCTCGGTGGTAAGGTCTCTGGATCTTGGAATATTATTTATCTACAAATTCTAATGGTCGCCTTGCCTTGCAGGTTTTCAAAACAATGTACCCTAACTATGTCTAAAGCTTCCACATCTTCACCACCCGGAAGTCCAAAGCTCCCCTCCATGGCAGTCACCAGGGCAGCCGTCAGATCCAAAATTGAGAGGGCCTTAGAAAAATTGCCTCTCAGCATAAAGTACCTGAAGTACAATGTTGTTATGGGATCAAAGATTGAGTCCCAGGTTCAGTTAATTATCAACACCAGCATCGAAATGTGGGACGAGATGCAGGCCCTAGTTAAGATGATGTTTATTCAACAACATGCCAGGGATCCACTAGCGATCAGCGTTGGGGATTTTTGGATTCTAAAGGCCGCTTGTTTCCCATGCTCAGCGCAGGCCCCAAAGTTGATTTTCACCCTTGTAGCACATTACAACTCCTCTGTCTAGGCTGTCATGCTCACCACCCCAGTCCCAACCGGATATCCCACCCCCATGGTGTCTCTCGATGCCACAAATTTTTGGGTAGGTTTATGGATTCCTCAGTTTGATGACCCATGTGTCATTACCAGATCTGATGCCTTAGGGAAATTTCAGCAGTTGGAGGTCGCAACCCAGAAATATATGAACACCCATTGGCTCAAGACCCCAAAGAGGGACGCCAAGAAAATGAAATTAGAGATCCCCAGATCTGAGTTTAAAGAAAGTATCCAAATGGGGATGATAGCACTATGTCGAATCTTCAGGCAACCCCATGCTAGAGAATTCTTAGGGTGGATGTACTACTTTTTCTTGGAATCTCCATTGGCAAGCAATACTTTGATTGAGCTGCCATTATTTCTAATCATGTAGACTCTCAGTTCCTTCAGGTGGCCTAGAAGCACAAATTCTATATGACCTCTTATGTTCTTTGGGTCTTAGTGCAACAATGACCCATCACCAATAGGTTTCTCACATCAGGTGTACTTGGGATCATCCTAGGTTAGGAGGCTCCTTGGGATTATTTCCCACAAGTTCAATGGGAAGCTAGTTTCCCCAGCTTCTGTCAGGTGAATGATGCCTTTGTCTACTACAACCTACTTACACCTACCCGAGATGCAGGGTACTTCCTCTTCAAGGAGGCAATGGATCTGGTTAGAAGTTATGGCCATTACTACATCTAATTCTAGCAACACACTTTCATAAGGATAACCGGCTTCTCTAGGAAACCTTACTTGTTGCCCAAGCATTGTGGGAACAAGATAATTCTCTTGGAATATTGCAGACAAATGATGGAGTTGCACGCCTTATACCCTTTGAAGAAGGTGATGAATATTCCATTTCCAATCACTTGTGGGAATTTCTCATGCAGTCTAGCCATAGCCAAGGAGGCAGACAACGAACTCAAGAGCTTGAACTTGGAAAAAATTTATTTAACGTGGAAGAACTTTGATCCGCTTGGTAAAATTACAAAGGTGCTTCGCCGAGCATCAGAGCCCCACTGATATCACATGGAGGACTTCTGGGAAGATTTCCAAGATGATGTTGAAGTCCGGAGTCGGCATTACATCCGGATGACTATGGGGATGATGGAAAGATTGAAACTCTATAAATTTTTGGATGACTTCTCAGATGTCGGACCCACAATAGATCCCCAGTACAAGGCAAAGGGAATTGACAAGCTGGCCCTCCCACTGGTAGACTAGAATTCCCAAGAGGGGCCTACCATTGAGGAAATCAATCAAAACATGGTCGAGTGTAGCCACAAATACTTTAAGAGAGTATGCCCCGGGAGTACCCACAGAGCTGGCCCGACGGTACAAAAGCTGACTTCTAGGGCCGGAACCTCTTCACAGGGAGATGATAGAGGAAAGAAAATAATGGAAACTCTAACCCTATAGGAGACCACCATAAAAGAACAACTGAAACAATCGATAGTGGCCTCCCAGCAGATGAGGAATAAATTAATCACGTGGTTGGCCACTCCAGTGCTCATGATCAGACTTGTCCATCCTCCCTCTTCCCCTTCACTAGTAGCATTAATGGTCAGGGTGACAGGAATAGATGTGGAAGAGAGGCAGGTGGTCCTAAGGGATTCGGGGCCTCCTTTGGTTACCAAACATAAGAAAAGGCTTAATCCAAAGCCAATGGAAGAATTGGAGCTTGGGATGCCACAAATCCCACAAGTAGAAATTATTTCTTCTGACTCCTTGGAGTCGGAGAAAGAACCAGAGCATGCCCACATTCTAGAAAATCCTCCCCTTCAAGAATACTTCGATGATGTATTTAGAATTGACAAGTTTGGGAATTTGTAGGGAGACATCATACAGCCGACAGAGGAAATTACTGCGTAGGAGGAAGCTCCACAATAGGAGCCTACATAAGAGTAGGAGGTACAAATTGAAGAGGACAAAGGGATAGAACAAGAGATTGCCTCTAAAGTCCCATAAATATAGGAAATGGGAATTTTAGGCCAACAAAAGCAAAGTGAACAAATGGCATTGGCTAGGGAAACCAGACCCATGGTAATAACTGTGACCCCAACCACCGTGTTTCAGATGCCACTCCCAAAGGAAAAATTTGGGGAGGTAATCACTACAGCCCAAACATTGAATATTGGCCCATTGCCTCCCCCACTACCAAAAGATGTACCAGCAAAAGAAGACACCCCAGCAATAGAGGCTGAAGAAGAACAGCTGCAGGACGAAGAAGAAAACCCCAAGTAACCAATGAGGACCCAAATATTACTGAGGATGTAGATAGTGGGGACAACATCACTAATGAATTAGAAGATACAAGGAAGAAGCCAAATGAGGCTCATACTATTGAAGGGGCACAATAGGATATCAAGGAAAAGTCACAAGAGCCAATTTTGGCTACAAAGCCACCCCTACCACCAAAGTGGTTGGTGGAATCTCGAAAGAGAAAGGCCCCATCAACACCCAAAGACCATCTTTCTTTGGCAGAGATGATGGCTCAGGCATAGATCCTGCCTAAGGTTAAGAAAGCCTGGACAGTTCACACTATTTGAATCGAGTCAGGCGGAGAAATAGTCACAGTAATCACGACACCTTCCCCAAATGTAGATGAGGCAATGGATAAGGCCAGAGATTACAATTTCATAGCAGTGTCACTGGGGAAGAGAGGAAAATAGGGTGAATTGGACCTATTGAAAGAAGAAGCCAAGGTAGTGGAGGCTCGCTACAAAAAAGAGGCTCAAAAGTTCAAGCCAGAAAAGGAGAAAAATGCAAACCTCATGGGGTTGCTGACTAGTCTAGCCTGGCCCATTAACATTATTCCTTTTGGGGCCTCTACATTAGATGCACCAATTCTGTAGAGTGATATAGACTCATTACGGGCGATGAAGAAGAAGGCCAAAGCGATTGATGAATGGGTTGCCTTGCAGTTGGGAAACATATGATGTTTCGTGGTGTCCACACTTCTGGATTTATATGCAGCCCACCACATCTTACACCAGGCTGAAACCACCATCAGCATATGGGAGGGAGACATTGAGAATTATGAGGCATGGAAGGTTGAGTTAGAAGAACTCATCAGCCTCGGAGAGGAGATTATCTCCGAGTCTATAATTTTAGGAGAAGAATCATTTGATTTTGTGAGGACCCAGCACTCCAGACTTGACCTCACATTGGGGGTAATCAAGAAACTGGTGGGGACTCTACATGATAAGGTGAATGCAGTTCAATATTCTTTCAATTTATATAATTCTTTTTTTTCAAAGGTCTTCGAAGCTGATCCATTTAGCACCGACACATGCACGCTGGAGGAATATGTTTTGGGGAAGTTTGATGAATTAATGGAATCAAGGTATCAATCCCTGGAGGGGATAGATAGAGCTAAAATGACGTGAATAACTTGCATGATACTCAATAGTCATGATGCAGCAAAGATGGGCGATGAATTTAAGAACAATATTCCAAACCTAGGAGAATAGATTGAGGTGGCCAAGTATCGGCGGGCTGGCCTTAAAGACATCGATGAAGATGGAATTTCCCATCTCCTCCAGACATTCAATGATAGTAAGAAAAAATAGAGATTCTCTAGGAGCCAGAGAAATCCTTGAAGGAGAATGTTTTATATTCTTTATTCCTTCGGAATGCAAGTTCCCAGATCTCAGAATTCTGGATCCTACATTTTGTATTCTTTAAGCGACCCGTGTCCCGATCCCCGAGGCCAACCGGTCACTTTCAAGGTAGATAATAAAGGTTGTTAGAGGGTGGGTAACCACAACAAGGCACATTAGATCGGTAAGAGGTCTTCTGACAGGTGGTCTTCCCAAGGCACCACTTCAACATTACACTTGGCGCATCAGAGACAGGGTGCCGCCCTCCCATTTATGAGGCATGTAGCCTCAATCCCTGGGGGATCGGATTTCTTCCTTCTCATTTTTGGCTCTCTTCTCAAGGCTGATTCTTCCACTCCATCCTTCTTGTCTTATTCTTCTAACATGTCAGGCCTTCTCTGTCTCAAGGTCTTTTGTAACGTGGTGCAGGTAGTACCGGCCACCGGATAATGTATTTTATTATAAAATGTAAAATAAGTTAGGGTTAGGGTTAGATAGAAAGATGTGTATAAATAGTAAGTCCGGCCTCATTCCAAGGGTCAGAAAAATTGATGATTTTATAGTCCACAGTTAATAGCAATCTAGTTTTCTCAGTTCTTAGTTGCAGAGCTCAATGCTCAATAGTTTCTATGTTTTTAGTAGTTAGATGCTCCCTTGGAGCCACCATTGTACCATGCACCAATGCTTTCTGGAAGAAATGTTAATGAAGAAGGAAGAATTTTCTCAATGAAGTTGGCATTTTATCTTCTAGGTTAACAGTATTTTATGCTTTATGTTCTTCATGTCCTTTGCTCTGATACTTAAAAGTAGATTAACGACCTCCTTTCCTTTTCTATTGATAAAATATTAGCTAACAGTTGTATATTTCTTCGGTATTTAGTGTAGTGTGTTAGAGAATTGTTGATGTCTTGAACGTTTAGTATAACTATAGGTAGATGAAATATTTCTAACTCTACAATATATTTTGAATTTTATTTGTTAAAATGAATGCATTCTTGTAGGAACCTCCACTTACTTGAATCCCCAGAGAGAATGAGTTGAAGATAACCAGCTATCCCTTTCAAAAAATAGTCACATCTCCCAACTGAGCCCCGTACCATCAAGACTCAACTCTCACATTCTTGGAGGCCCAGGGAATCTCATTTCCCCAGACAACCTTTACAGGTGAAGTTGGCTAGTACCCCGGTACCTAGTGACAACTTACCTCTGTTGGCGGACCCGATCACAAAGTCCCGTCAACACTATCTACTTAGATGGTAAGACTACTACTGAAGATGTGTTGTATGTAGAAGGTTTGAAGAACAATCTTATCAGTGTTGGACAACTGATGGAAAAATGATATGGCTTTCATTTCAAGGATGACAATTGCAAAATTGTGAATGACCATGGAATAGATATTGCTACTAGCTCAAAAAATAAGGTAATGCATTCCATTTGAATGGTGGACATAAAACTTGTTTGATTGAACAAATTGATGAAAGTTGGTTATGACATAAAATACTATGTCATGTGAATTTTGAAAATATTATGATATTAAGTTCTAAGCATGTTGTTTAGGATATTCATCAAGTAAAGAAGATTATTAATACTACTTGCAAGGAATGCCAACTAGGTAAGCAAACAAGAACTACTTTCAGATCAGAAAGTTAAAAATTATAATGGTTTTCTTGATCTAATGCATATTGATTTGAGTGGACCAAAAAAGATAAGGATTATGCAAGGTGATATATTTTTTATGCTACTTATTGATGACTACTCTAGAATGGTTTGGGTTACCTTCTTGAACGAAAAGTCTGAAGCACTTGATTAAGTTCAAGAATTTTCAAAATTTGGTTGAGATTGAGATAGGTTTAAAAGTGAAATGTCTAATATCAGACAGAGGTGGTGAATTCAAATTTGGTGATTTTAACTCATTTTGTGAAAAGCATGAAATTAAGAGGCAATTCTCAGCCCCATGGAAAACACAACAAAATGAGGTTGTTGAAAGGAAGAACATGTAAATACTTGATACTGTTAGAGTAAAAAGGCATTTTTACTTATTAATTAAATCATTATTGATTTAATTACTAAGACACCTTATTCACTTATTAATTAAATAATTATTTATTTAATTATTAAGTCACCTTTCTATTGTGGTGTGTGATTTTATGCACCTATTGAGAATGACACAACACTTCAATAAGTCATTATGTTAGTGAAAAAGCATAAAAAGAAAGGGTTTGAGATTAATCACTAAAACTAATCTATTGCTTCCTATCTAAGAAGAGTTTGAAGAATGCAATAATATTCCCTCAGATTATGCATAAATCACTGAAAAAACAACCTAGAATGGAAGATTTAAATGAAATTTATCTAATATGCTCAAGAAAAGTCCATTTTTAACTCCAAGATGAAAGATTATAACAATACAACTATTAGAGATAAAAATCAATATAAGTCCCTAAAAATATGAGAAACATAAGTTTGCTCTTTCAACTCTCCAAATATGGGTAGCATAAGGATGCTTTCAACTATTAAAATTCAAGGCCATTTGAGCTGAAAAACCATTCAATTTATAGATGAAATGGAGGAAGGGGAGAAGACTCTAGAAGGGAAGCCATTAATTAGGGTGTAAGATTCATTAATGAGGAGTGTGGAAGATAATGTGTAAGAGACATTAATGCTTCATTTATGAAAGCATTTATGAGGCATGGGTGAGGGTTTAAGAAGCATGGGTGAGGGGTTTAAGGTCAAGCTTGAGAATGTTGACTTTTGAGGGAGGGTTGAATTCCTAATCACAAAATTAGGAATGTGACAAGTTTAGGGGTAGCTTAGGATTAAGATTAAGGCTTAAGATAGGTGATTAAGGAGATAGAGATGGGAGGAGATAGAATGAGTGGAGGGGGGATAAGCTAATTAGGGTTAATTAGCTAATTAAGAAGAATTAGCATGTGAGAAGGGGTTGGGATGAGTTTGAACTCATGGTTGGGTAGTTGAGATTGGTTAGGTTAGAGGGAATATTAATGAAATGAAATATGTAAATAATATATTCACTCAATAATAGGGATTTTAATCAATTATTTAAGTTATTGATTGCTTTATAATAATTAATTAGGACTATAGAAAAAATGAATTAATTAGGCTAGGGGATTGGTTTTTGCAAGTGATGAGGTATAATTAGGATTTTAATTAATTCCTTTTTAATTAATTACTTTAGTCACGTTTTTTATTTGAATTGACTGAATTGAATTGATTTGATTGGCTAAGGCAATTAATGTAAATTAGTGATTAAATCACTTAGGAAATTAAATTTGATTTGAATGAATTAAACCAACCGGTTGAAGAGTTGTCTTGACATAATTAGGGGTATGATCACACTTAGGGAGAATAGGGTCTATAGTCAGAGCAGACCAAATTAGGGTGGTTAAATTTTCCCCTCTTTGAATTGATGTGCAAGCTGTACATTGATTCAAAGAAATTTTTTGATGTTGAATTTAGAACTTTTGAGAATTTCTCTCATGATCAAACGAAATGCCTAATGAAATCAGTATTTCACTTGATTGAACTAAACTGATAGAATTGACTTTGAACTTGACTATTGTACAAAGTTCAATAAGCAAAGATCTTAAAGATACCAATTATGAACTTGGTTTTTGTCTGAGAATTGATAATACTGATGTTGAACTTGATTTAAAATAGGTCAGTATGAAGTTGATAAGAGCTTAATAAGAATCTAAGAAGAGGAAGACATAAGATATCCAACTTGTGAGAACCAAAGCCTTCAATCCAATATTTCTGAATTAGTCAAGGAACCATCATGCCATGGTGGGCACCAAAAATGTGGTGTGTGATTTTATGCACTTATTGAGAATGACACAAAACTTCAATAAGTCATTATGTTAGTGTTGACGGGGTTTTGCTGACCGGGTCCACCAACATTCATAAGTTGTCACCAGGTTCCGGGGATACCGGTCAACTCCGCCTGTAAAGGTTTTCTGGGGAAATTACATTTCCCGGGCCTTCAAGCACCTGGGTGTCAGGTCACGACGATGCGGGGCTCGGTTGGGAGAAGTGACTATTTTCGAGGGGGATAGTTGGTTTCTTCAACTCATTACCTCCAGAGATTCAATAAAGTAAGGTTTCCCCTAGCATTCTACACTTAGCAAATAAAATTAAAAAGATCCTGCAGGGTTAGAAACACTTCATCTAACTATAGTCATGTTTAAACATTCAGAACATCAATAATACTCTGACATACTACACTAAATACTGAAGAAATACGTGACCATTAGTTATCATTTCATCAATAGCGAGGGAAAAGAGGTCGTTAATCTATTTTAACATATCAGAGTAGAAGACATAAATAAAATAAAGAATGAAATACCATTAACTCAGAAGCAGGAATGCCAACAACATCATTGCAAAGAATTATTCATTCTTCATTAACATCTTTTCCAGCAAGCACTGGTGCGTGATACAATGGTGGCTCTAGGGGAGCATCTAACTATTGAAAACTAGAATAATGGAGCATTGAGCTCTACAACTTAAAATGAGAAATCAATTTTCTATTACTATGGACAACAAAATCATCAATTTCGCTGACCCTTGGATATGGGTCGATCTGGCTATTTATACAACTTTCTTCTAACCCTAATCCTATTTTACATCATGTCCCAATAAAATATAATATCTGGGGCCTGGTACTACCTGCGCCACCCTACAAAAGACCTTGAGACAGAATAGGTCTACCATGTCAGAAGAATGAGACAAGAATACAGTGAAAGAATTGGCCTCAAAAGGAGAGCCAAGAAGGAGAAGGAAGAAAGTAGGTCCCCTGGGAATCGAGGCTACATGCCTCATAAATGGGAAATGTGGCGCCCTATCTCCAATGTGCCAGGTGTACCTCTGAGTGGCACCTTGAGAAGACCATCCTATCAGAAAGCCAACTGTTAAGTTGACGCCCTCTTGATGTAGCCAACCACCTTTTGACAGCCTTTATTAACCACTTCTGAAAGTGACCGGTCAGCCTCGAGGACCAGGACTCAGATCTCTTGAAAGAATACAAAATTTTGGACCCAGGACTCCGGGGTCCGGGAACTTACGTCCCAAAAGAATAAAGAATATCCAACGCCTAAATTTTCCCCAGCCCCCGGAGAAAGGTCAAGGTTGCTTATTATCATTGAAAGCTTGGAGGAGGCGGGAAATACCATCCTCATCAATATCTTTTAGGCTAGCCCTTTGGTATTTGGCCACTTCAATTTGTTCCCCTGGTCCAGAACATTCTCTTTAAACTCATCGGCCATTCTCTCATGACCGCTAAGTATCATGCGAGTTAACTTTCCCATCTGGGCCCCATCTATCCCCTCTGAGGATTGATATCGGGACTTCATTATTTCATCGAAACTCCCCAAAATTGAATCTTTGGGGGTACATGTATCTGTGCTAAGGGGATCAGCCCTGGAAGTCTTCATTACAAAAGACTTATATAAATTGAAATAATAGTTTACGGTGCTAACCTTATCCTACAGAGACCCTACCAGTTGCTTGATTACCTCCAATGTGAGGTCAAGTCTGGAGTGCTGGGTTCTCACAAAATCAAATGACTCATCGCCCAGAATTATGGAATAAGAAATCATATCCTCTCCTAAGATAATTTTTGGTATCACCCTCCCATAGGTCAATAAGAGTCTCTGCTTGGTGTATAACATGTCGGGCTGTATATAAGTTAGGGAGGGTGGATACCAAGAAACATTGGGTGTTTCCTATCTGCAAGGTGACCCACTCGTCCACTACCTGGGCCTTTTTCTTCATTATGCATAGGTATTCTATGTCACTCTGTGGTAGATCTTCAGAGGTGGAGGCCTCCAGAGGAGCGACATTGATGGGTCGAGCCAACTCAGTGAGAAACCCCATAAGGTTTGCGTTCTTTTCCTTTTTTGCTTTGAGCCTCTGGGATTCCTTCTCGTAATGGGCTTCCACTACCCTAGCTACCTCCTTCAGCAAATCTACCTCACCTTGCTTTCTTCTTTTACCCAGTGAGACCTTTGCAACATTATAGTCCCCGGGTTCCACGGTTTCCTCATCGGCATTTGGGGGAGGTTTTGCCACAACGGCAACTGTTTCTCTACCCGACCCAGTTCGAAGGTTATGAACTATCCAGGCTTTCTTGGCCTTGGGTGGGGCCTGGACTTGGGCTATCATTTCAGCCAGGGAGAGAGGAGTCACAGGAGCGGACTGAGCTTTTCTTTTTCTGCTCTCTATCAGCCACTGAGGCGGGAGGGGTGGCCTTCCTGCCAGGATTTGTTCCCTTGATTCTTCCCCAGTATCTTGTGGCTATTGTTCATCAATGACGTAGACCTCATCCATCCCTCTCCCCGCATCTACTTCTTCTACAACAACATTCTCTTCATTAACCCCCATCTCCTCAGCCTTGTCCTCTGTTTCTATTACTTTGTCTCGACTTTGGTAGCTTCCTCGGGGATTTCCTCTTCATAGTGCTCTTCTTCTTCTGCCGGGGCCTCTTCTTCTGTTGGCACCTCTTTCAGTAGTAGGGGAGGTGTTGGGCTAAGATTTAGAGTTTGGGCCGCGGTTATCACCTATCTGAAGGTTTCTCTCGGGAGTGGCCCTTGGAATGTGATAGCTAGGGTTACGATTATTCTCGAAGGTCTGGTTCCCTGAGCGAATGCCATTTGTTCACTTTTCTTTTTTTGGTCCACTCCCGGAACCTCTATTGCTTGAGCCCCAGAGGCAATCTCTGGCTCTGGCTCTCTTTCTTCTTCCTGCTTTTCCTGTTCTAGTGCACGTTCTTCTTCAGAAAGCTCTTGCTCTATAGCTTCTTGTTCTGCCTCTGGGACTTCTGTCCCTGCTTGTCCGGCGTCCCCCTGCAAATTTTTGAACTCATCGGTTGCAAAGACATCAAATTCCTCCTGTGGAGGGGGACTGGATGGGGCCTCAGTAGGCTCTATTTCCTTCTCTGGCTCCAGGGAACTAGAAGAGAGGATCTCCACCTGTTGGGATTGGGATGTTCCCAACCCAGGCTCTGCCTTAGCCTTTTTGCTGAGTTTCTTCTTTCGTCGGGTGACCAAAGGTGGCCCCGTGTCTCTTATTGCTACCACCTCTATGGGATCCACCCCCATTTCCCTTACCATCAGGGCCACCAGTGATGGGGAGGAAGAGGGACGAATTGGCCCAGCCATGAGTGGTGGAGTGGCCAGCCACATTATTAGTGTCTCCCTCATCTATTGGGAGGCTACCACTGATTGTTTTATTTGCTCTATGATGGGGAATTCTTGCGCGGGAGGGGTTGTATCTATCCCTTTACCTTTATCATCTCTATGCGAAGAAGTCCCAGCCCCCAGAGTCAATCTTGGTGTTGGCGGCGGAGTTAATTTTGGCGCCGGCTGGGCTGCTCGGCGGGTACTTCTGGGGCACACTTTCTTGAAGTGGGCGTGACTTCGCTCGACCACCTCTCGAGTGAATTCCTCTATTGTGGGCCCTTCTTGGGCATCCCAATTTATTGGTGAGAGAGCCCTTGTGTCAATCCCCTTTGCCTTGTACTGGGGATTGATAAAGGGGCGGCATCTGAGAAGTCTGCCAGGAACCTCCGCAGCTTCAATTTCTGCATCATGCCGGCCATCATTCTGATGTAGTGCCTGCTCTGCACCTCCACATCATCTTGGAAATCTTCCCAGAAATCCTCCATGTGTATGTGATGGGGCTTCAAAGCCCGGGGCAGTGCCGTTGCAATCCTTCCATGCGGATCAAAAAAATTTCGCGCTAAGTAAAATTCCTGCAAGTTGTAACTTTTCAGTTCATTGTCTGCCTCCTTTTTGGTGGCCAAGCTGCATGTGTAATTCCCATAGGTGGTTGGGAATGGAATGTTGGGTATCTTTTTGAAGGCAAAGAGGGCAAGCACCTCCATTATTTTCCTGCAATACTCTAAGAGCACGATCTTGTCCCCACAGTGTTTGGGCAACAAGTAGGGTTCCCCAGAGAAGCCAGTGACCCTAATGTAGGTGTGCTATTGGAATTGAATATATTAATGTCCATAACTATGGACCAAATTCATCACCTCGGAGGACAGGCAGTATCTGGCGTCCCGAGTGGGTGTAAGCAGATGATAATAAATGAACGCATCATTTACCTGGCAAAAACTGGGGAAGCTGGCCTCCCATTGAACTTGTGGGAAATGGTCCCACGGTGCCTTTTATCCTAGGCCAATCTTGAGTATGTCGTCTGTGAGTAGGCCGTGGGCATGGGGCCTCTGCTACGCCAGGGCCCAGAAAACATAGGAAGATATGTATAATTTCTTCTTCCTATTCAGTTGGAGGAACTGGGAGTCGACATGGTTAGAGATTATTGTTGCCCAGTCGAAGTATCCTCCCTTGATGGAGATGTCCAGGAGGAAGTAATACATCCATGTAGCAAACTCCTGGGTAGAGGGCTACCCAAAGACCTGGGCCAATGCTATCATTCCCATTTAAATGCTCTCCTTAAACTCAGAGCGAGGAATTTCTATCTTCATTCTTTTAGGGTCCCTCTTTGGGGTCTTGAGCCAATGGGTATTCATGTATACCCAGGCAGCATCCTCCAGTTGTGTAAATTGGCCCAAGGCATTAGTCCTTGTGACCACTAAGGCCTTGTCAAATTATGGGATTCCCAGTCCTGCCTGGAATGTGACTGGGTCAAGGGATACCAGAGGGGTAGGGTATCCAGTTGGTTCTGTGGCTGCGAGCATAACAGCCTGAATAGAGGAGTTGTAATTGGTATCTAGTGTCAGGATAAGCTCCAGAGATTGCACGGAGCATGGGAAACAAGCCACCTTGAGGATTCTGGAATTCCTGACATTGATTGCTAATTGATCTCCAGCCTGTCGCTGGATGTGCATTATTTTTACCAGGGCCTGAATTTCCGACCATGTCCCGACGTTGGTGTTGGTGATAAGTTTGACCCTGGACTCAATCTTAGAGCCCACGATGACATTGTCTTGCACAAATTTCATAGTCAGGGGCATCTTCTCCAGGGCCTTCTCCATTTTAGACTTTACTGATGCCCTAGTGGCTGCCATGGAAGGTAGCTCTGGACTTCCGGGTGGAGAGGATGCAGACACTTCAGACATGCTTGAGAAATGGAACTCCAAGAATCTGGAAAGCAAAGCGACCGTTAGATTGTATTAACCAAAATAAATATTCCGGGGTCTGGAGATCTTACCATCGCGATGCTTGCTTTTCCTAAAAAGTTAGTTTCGTTCAAAAATAGCCAAAAAGCAAACACATCACCTAAACTTAAGATTTTATTAAACATCCAGGTCTGGGAATTTTATCATGCTTGGCAAAGGCACAGGATGGCTGATGGTAGGAGACCTGGAGCCCAGAGAAGTAACCGTTGGCAAGGACCTGTAAAAAGGTAAGCCATCAAGCCCATGTGGGCGCCACATGCATAGGCATTAAATGAAAGTTATGGCGATGACGGGGTAGCCAACTATCTGAGCACGCGAAAAGTGAAGGTCACTTGGTTGGAATTGATTGTGCACATGGGACATAAATGAGGGTCTAACTGGTTTTACAGAGGAGAGAGAAAATTGCCTTTTTGAAACTGGCCAAGAGCCAAGTTTCAAATAGGTGGTTTTCTGCCCCGAGACGAGTTTATGGATCAGAAAACCAGCACACAGGCGACTCAACCATCTTGTCAAGCCACCTGGAAGGATATGCATGAAGGCTAAGGGATATATACATGGAAATAGAGGGATATACAAGGACTATACACAAGTATACACACATATACATAGATATATACAACACAGAATGACGCCTGTGGGAAACCAGGCAAGGTAGAAATTATATATAGCTATTTACACATTGTACAGACTAACCACTTCTGCATAAAGGACGAACAACCCTCTGGCAGAACTAACCCACCAATAGGCGGTAGAACTAGAAAATGGGAAACAAACAAATAGAAAGGCGACGAACAAAAATGAGGCAAACAAACGCCAAACAAACCAGAGGAGAACAAGGTAGGAATAGAGTTACCAACTTGAGAATGCCAAAAGGTGGAGGAAAGGAGTTACCATGGGAGCTCTACAATAGCTCTAGTTGTCAAATGGTGACAATCACCACCATGAAGCACTCACAATTTCTTGAAAATGACTGGAAGTGTTAAGCGCTAATTATCACTGACTCTCTACAAATTTCTCTATTAATCACTTTGAAATCTCTCTGTTAATCTCTCTGAGTGCTTGAAAGTTTTAATCACGGTAAATGTGAAAGTGACAGATAATTTCTATTTATACCCATGGTAAAAGGGGGGATCCTCTTCCTTCCGACAATCTCTGGACAAGCAAACCTCCAAACTCTGGGCCTGGGGATTCCCTACGATGATATCCTTGAGGACATCATGGCAAAGAATCCCAGAGTCCGGAGTCTGGCTCCCAACGAAAGACAACCTCTGGGACTGGAGTCCCGGAGATGAAGACCAAACAAACAAAACAAACAATGGGGAAGAAAGCCCCGGAGAAAGAAGAAAAATGGGAAAGAAAGACAAAGGCAAAGCCGCAAGCAAAAACAAACAAAAAGAAAAAAAAAAAAAAGGGGGGACCCAACATTTTGCACACAAAATGTAGGGACGGGGATGCAGGGCATAATAGTTAGTAAAAAAGCATAAAAAGAAAGGGTTTGACATTAATCACTAAAACTGACCTATTGCTTCCTATCTAAGAAGAGTTTTAAGAATACAATAATATGCCCTCAGATTATGCATTTAAATTAGTGACAAAAACAACCTAGAATGGAAGATTTAAATGAAATTAATCTAATATGCTCAAGAAAAGTCCATTTTTAACTCCAAGATGAAAGATTATAACAATACAACTATTAGAAATAAAAAGAAATATAAGTCCCTGAAAATATGAGCAACATAAGTTTGCTCTTTCAACTCTCCAAATATGAGCAGCATAAGGATGCTTTCAACTATTAAAATTCAGGGCCATTTGAGCTCAAAAACCATCAAATTTATAGAAGAAATGGAGGTAGGGGAGAAGACTCTAGAAGGGAAGCCATTAATGAGGGTGTAAGACTCATTAATGAGGAGTGTGGAAGAGAATGTGCAAGAAACATTAATGCTTCATTTATGAAAGCATTTACGAGGCATGGGTGAGGGTTTAAGAAGCATGGGTGAGGGGTTTAAGGTCAAGCTTGAGAATGTTAACTTTTGAGGGAGGGTTGAATTCCTAATCACAAAATTAGGAATGTGACAAGCTTAGGTGTAGCTTAGGATTAAGATTAAGGCTTAAGATAGGTGATTAAGGAGATAGAGATGGGAGGAGAGAGAATGAGTGGAGGGGGGATTAGCTAATTAGAGTGAATTAGGTAATTAAGAAGAATTAGCATGTGAGAAGGGGTTGGGATGAGTTTGAACTCATGGTTGGGTAGTTGAGATTGGTTAGGTTAGAGGGAATATTAATGAAATGAAATATGTAAATAATATATTCACTCAATAATAGGGATTTTAATTAATTATTTAAGTTATTGATTGCTTTGTAATAATTAATTAGTACTATAGCCAAATTGAATTAATTAGGCTAGGGGATTGATTTTTGCAAGTGATGAGGTATAATTAGGATTTTATTTAATTCCTTTTTAATTAATTACTTTAGCCATGTATTTGATTGTTTTGATTGAATTGAATTGATTTGATTGAATTGGCTAAAGTAATTAATTTAAATTAGTGATTAAATCACTTAGGAAATTAAATTTGATTTGAATGAATTATGCCAACCAATTGAAGAGTTGTCTTGACATAATTAGGGGTATGATCATGCTGAGGCAAAATAGGGTCTGTAGTTAGAGCAGACCAAATTAGAGTGGTTACATTTATCTCTAGTTTACTTAAGCTAAACTTTAGGCATGTTATAATTAATTATTTTATTAATTTTTCATGTAATCGAGGTTTCTCTACCTTTTGGTGTTTGATCTCCCTTATAAGGATTGATCTCTTTGTATTTTTTAATTCAAATTATCATTCCATTATTATTGAATCAATTGAGGATGTTTCCTCTTTCATAGATCTCTTATTTTTGGCATGCATAGCTTTTGCTTTTCTCTTTCTGTGACAGGTGTTTGCATGCAGGTGATTCTTGGGAGTTGTAGGGTTGATAGTTTTTCATCAACTCCAATATGGTATAAGAGATTTAGATATTCATGCCCATGTTCTCTTCATGAGATATTTGACCTTATTCTTAAAATCTATGTTTTCAAGAGGTTTTTGTTTTAGATTTTGGTGGATTTGGGGGGAAGTTATTTTTGGAGCACTTTGGGCAAATACCGACATCAAGACTACGTCTAGAAGGCCCAAAAACCCTATTTTCTATTGGATGACATCATTTTTGGTTACTGATCATGCTATTGATATTCATGTTTTGTCACTGATGTCAACATATATTTTTGTGGAAAGGACAGTCTATTTAATTAACTGGCAGAAGTGTACGGACACTATACAAATGTTTTAGATTGATCAAAGTTGGCTTTATATAGAAGGATGTGTGTTGACCTTATTTATAAGGTCACTTGGCTTTATATTGCATATTGCTGATGTTACAATTGATTTGGTGAAGACTGGTTTCTGGATTGTAACTGTGATTCTAGACAGAGCAGGTCTCTGTGTTTCGGATATATCTTTCTGACAAAGATATTTAAGATGATGCGAGCTTACTGGTGGAAAACCAACATATGTTGGAATAATGGGTTGAGTTTGATTTTTGTTTGGTTACTCGTGATGTTATCTGTGGTGTGTATTCTGAAGGAGACCTAATTGTTGAACGACTTCAAACATGTAGTGTGTAAAATGATTTGTGACTGTGGATTACAGATCTGGAAGCATAATTGATGGATTGTAAATGATGTTTAATTTTTATAGGTACTGTGTGTATCTTAGCAAGGGGTTAACAATTATTTTTATATTAGAAATCCTTAATTGGCCAACCTAATTAATTATTTGTGTATTAGGAAAGCTTAATTGGCCAACCTAATGAATTATTGTAAGAGGGTATATATCAGTGATATTTTCTTTTTGAAAAGATGTGACAGAGATTGAAAAGGAAGAAGAAGTGAAAGCTACGAGGCTTGTTTGGCTGATGGATGTAGAGCAGAGTTTATCAGAAGATTACTTCATTGGAACTGACCAAGCAAAGATAGTTGTTATCAAAGAGTTCACTGGATTGTGAATTTGCTTTATACACTTATTTGGATCATGAATCCTTGAGGGTGTCTTTAACCTTCTTTGGGTAGTGTGCCTTGGAAGTGAGTGTACTATTTATTTTGACTCCTAACATGGTCTGTGTCCTAATAGAGACTATGTACTGTAATGTTGTAACAAGCTCCTAACAAGGATAAATATTTTAACAAGGATACTAAACTCTTAGTACATTATTTGTGGGTGTTAATTCCCATCGGGGTTTCACCTTTAACATGGTTTCTTCAACAAAAAATATTGTGTTATGGTGTTAGCATTTACTATGTTATCATTTACATTTGCAGATTTGGTTTATAAAGTTTAAAGTTTAATAATCAATATCACAACTGATTCACCCTCCTCTCAGTTGTCTTATGGACTATTATTCCTAACAATTGGTATCAAAGCTTGTGGTCCTTAGAGAGAAAGTTTAACAGCTTGAGGTGATCCTGAAGATGACTTACTACAGGAAGGATAGTTCAAAGTTTAATCATTAAAACTTTGACATTTGGCAGAACAAGATGAGAACACATTTTCTATGTTTGGGAATTGTTTACCGAATGATCACAAAGAAGAAATAAAACATAGCGACTGAGGATGAGTTAGAGAAGGATATTGAAGATGAAAATAATTTATTTTCATGTAATATGGTTGCAAGGGAATCTTTGATCAGCGCACTTTGAGAAGGAGAATTCACTGAAGTAAAGGAATTGGATTCTGCACATGAGATCTGGTCAAGATTTGAAGCATTATATATTGGAGACAAGTTTACTAAGAAGGAAAAGTTACAAAACTGGAAGACAAAGATGGAATAACTGAAGTTGAGAGAAGATGAGAACATTAGGGCATATGGACAGAGAATTACTGAAGTGGTTACTGGTATTAAAAACTGTGGAGGTACTTACAGTGAAGAAGAAGTGATTGAGAAGATACTCAGATCTTTGACACCTACGTATAGAACCAAAGTACAAGCTATAGAGGAGATTATTCCTTTGATACCAAACTTCACCATGGAGATGGTGATTGGAAATCTAACTACATTTGATGCCACAAAATTGGGAGACACTTTACCTAAAGTTTGTTGGAAATACAATACTGGGAAAGCAAGATACTGAGAGGGGGGGTGAATCAGATCTTAAAATTTAATCACTTTAAAACAAATTGATCCACAAACATATAAATATGTAATCAATCTAACATCTAATAGAAACCATGACAGTAAATGAATAATACAATGCACAGAATTTGGTAACCCAGAAACCCAAATAGGTAAAACTGGGGTGGGGATGACACCAACAAATTCTTCACTACTATAGCAATAAAGTGTGCCTATTAGGGCTACAAAATTTTTCTTACAATATGCAATCTACTTTGTTAAGAGCTTTAGATCATTACAATCTACCTTGTGAAAGGATTTCAACTTACAGTAAAGTAAGCACTCTGCTAAGAGATTGAGAAAGGTCTGCTAGAACCACTCTGTTAAGAGATTTCACCTGATACACTTGTTAGAATGTCTCAAGATATGATCCTTCAATATGCACTTTGATGTTGATAATGGATCTCCTCTTTATAATGTCTTTTCTGATCTTATAATTTGATATGTCCTTACTCTGCTTCTCACTGCTCTTCTACTCTGCTAGATATATGCTTCTTAACAAAACAAAGCTTCACACATCTCTCATGTATGTATGCACCTTCTCTCTGTTCTCTCCAATCTCTCATATAATTAGGGTAAGAAGAAATCTTATTATACTCTTTGAATATGGCAAATAGATCTAGATCAACGATCAAAAATAGAACTTATGCCTCCTAGGCATTCCAATTTTCTGATTGGCTACATGCCATGCATAGGATAAAACAATTAAATGTGTAATTAAAACGATAGAGAATATTAAATGCTTCACATATGTCAGCCCAATACACCCATAAGTTGGCCCAAACATATTACCTTAAAGTTTGTGTCATATCTGACATGTATGTCAAAACTGTCTTTCTTGACACTAAAGTCTCTGGCGCTCGACACGAAATTGCTGGATAGCTCAACATCTATGATCTATTCTTCTCAGCAACAACTTTTTGGGTGGCTTGACATCTACTATTTTAGCTCGGTCGTGGTGGTAGCTAACCAAAATTGCCTGAATAAATGACTAAGTGTGGACGCTAAATGATCAACAAAAACTTAGAGATTAACAATCTCCCCCTTTGAAATTTAGTGGCAAAAACAATTATCCTTTTGTTTACATCCACAAAAATACCTAAGTACATATAGTACTCCCCCTTTTATTATACTTCATGCTTAATAAATTATCTACATAATATATATTATACCTTCGGCTCATCTGTTCCTTCCTTTCCTGATTCCCCCTTCTTTTTGTGACTGATAGCTGGAGGGGTTAGGTTGTACTTATCCAAAAAATATTTATGAAGTTGAAGAATTAATGCAAATGAAGTGTCCCAACTATCTTTAACAAAATTCATAATTCCCAACTTAACTTCTAGCACAGCTACAAGACTTACCAAACTTTCTGTAGTAGAGAGATGAGAGTCTCTCTTTATCAATTCTCTAGCAGCTGTGAGTTCTTTCTAAATAACCTCTAGATGAGGTATCAGATTAACCTGAATCATAATCAATTTTTCCCTAATTTGGCCATCTTCAGCCATAATCTCAGCTAACCTCCTCTATGTATGAGTTAACTTATTGAAATGAATGGAGCAAGAGATAGCATCCATGCTCAGTGAACTTTCAGTTGACTTCATATCCAGTTGCAATTTGTTAATTAACTGCTGATTTTATTTTGTAAAGAAAGATTCATCACATAGTATTTTGTACAAAGAAAATACATTGTTTGCAAATTCTTCTGTAATTTCAATGAGAGAGGAAATTTCAACCTGTTGTGTAGCTAACTTTTCAGATATCTTTTCCAATACTTTGTTCTTGAACTTTCTCTTAGACCATTGCAATAGTTTTTCATTAGCCTCGATATTATCATTAGTCACCTTTTGTACAATGTGAACTAGCTATTCTAGTATAGGTTCCTGGTCATTTACATCATCCATATCAAAATCATTTATAAAAATATCTTTGATGTCATGCAGAACTTGCTTCTGCTTCTGTTCTCTCTTCATTTCTTCCCATCTCTTCTTCCTCTTCAAAAGTTCTTGAAAGGTCTGAATCTGCTTGTATGACAAATCCTTAGGATCCCATTTAGGAATCACAATTACTTCATCTAATGTGACATTTAGTCTTGGTGACTTCTTCTTATTTAGCTTCCTCCTTTTGGGCTCAGGTGATCTGTCAACTGGCTCAATTTCAATGATTTCCTTTCCTTTGTTAGTAAGAAATTCAGTTGCTGACTTCATCTTAATCAAGATTTCCTACTGGTCAGGTACATTCCCCATTTTTGAGTCTAGTGGGGGTAGATGAAGCAGAGTGTGGTAGGTTTACCAACACTTGTATAGCCTCTTGTTCTTTAGGCTTGTCTCCAGTTACTTCCATTTTGTCTCCACTATTTAACAATGTCTGAGCAACCTCTAGAATAGGTTGATTTTTAGTATTTACCTCTTGATCTTCTGGTTTCTCTTTCTCAGCTCCTTCTTCATTTTTATCTTCATCAACCTCAGTAGCCTTAATAGGTGATTTGATATTTGTGTCTACCAACTCATCCTGATCCTCGACATCCACATTGCTAACATTGTCCAATGTGGTGTCAATGGGACTATCCATTGTCAAGTCTTTAAATTTCTCATCACCTATTTCATTTTGTGTTTCAGTTTCAGTTTCTTTTTGACCAGTGGGGATTTTCTCAGACGTTCCTTCATCTATTTTCTTCTCTTTTGGAACTAACAACCCAAAAATTTCTTTCCAAATTTGAGTACTTTTCTGTACTACTCCTTCAATATCATTCTTCAAAATAGCATAAGATCTATATTTGGGTACAAAAATTTTCTTATATTGATCAACAATTTTTTCTTTCTGTTTCTTTTTCAATTATGGGATGACTCTATCCAAAGTTGCTTCCCTAATTTGCATTTCAGTCATCAATGAAAATTCCCATTTACTAGATAAGAAATCATAAAGTTTTGTAGGGACATTATTCCCTATCTCTATAGGTGTCAATTTGAATGTACTCATCATGTCTAATAGAGCTTCTTGTAACTTGACCTTATTCTCT